>JARJLU010015090.1:0-52361 GCA_030272975.1 Sparidentex hasta
GGAAATGGGCGTGGCCTATACCACGAGACTCAGCCCACTTCACTGAACGCGTGGATATAAGGTTTTTGAATGTGCGACAAAGTATATGGGAGTTATTAGCCAAAACGCACTTTCCTTAATAACAGCGCCACCTAGTGGTGGAAATTCAGGACGACAATAGAATATAAAATTTTTCGCCAGGTGTGACTTATATTCCAAGTTTGGTGAGTTTTGGGGTATGTTCAGGCAGTGAAAAATGCAATCATTTTCGACAAAGAAAAAAAAAAAATAAATAAATAAATAATTCCTTCAAAAACAATAGGGTCCTCACAGGGATTCCCTGCTCGGGCCCTAATAAAGAACTCCTTCAGATACAATAGGGTCCTCGCAGGGGTTCCCTGCTCGGGCCCTAATAAAGAATTCCTTCAGATACAATAGGGTCCTCGCAGGTTCCCTGCTCGGGCCCTAATAAATAAATAAAAAAAAAGAATTCCTTCAGATACAATAGGGTCCTCGCAGGGGTTCCCTGCTCGGGCCCTAATAATTTCATCTGTGGGTCCCAACACTAATATTTGGTGAAATGTCCCTCTACCAGTTTTACCTCAGTTAGGTGCTTTCGACAGTCAGCCATAAGATTCTGGTAGTCCTCTAGTAAACATTTTAACCACTCCTCTGCAGCTTGCTGGCAAGAAATGTTTCCATTAAGCAAAGTCCGGTTCTCAATTGGTTCAAGTCAGGTCTCTGGAAAGGCCATTCCAAAACCTTTTATTCTAGCCTGACTGATTCATTCCTTTACCACTTTTGATGTTTGTTTGGGATCATTGCTCTGTTGGAACACCCACCTTCACCCAAAACCCAATCTTCTGACCGATGATTTTAGGCTTTCCTAAAGAAATTTTGAGATAATCCTCCTCTTTCATTGTTCCATTTACTTGCAATAGAGCAGCAGATCCATTGGCCTCAAAACAGCCCCACAAACAGATGTCCCAAGCAAAGGAGTTATGTGTGGTAATCGGGGATATAACAGACTGAGGGGGTGAGGAAAGAGAGGAGGGGGTCTCTGGACTCGCTGTAAATGACTCATAAGGGGAAGGATATTACAAACACTCTTTGGTGGCACAGCTTCTGCTGCATAAACGAGTGTACAAGCGCAATGAAGACAGAAGTGCTGGACGGTGTGCTGTGGAAATAGCACAAAGTGATAGCACACAGCAAGAAACACTACTCACTGATTTGTGGAAATTAGATTAGGACGGATTCAAGGACAGGGAGGAAGTGACAGGGTTTTTCTACCACGTATCTTGCACTGGAAGCTGAAAGCTGCTTCTATTATTCAGTAGTCCTTTCTCACTTATTTTCAGATGCTTATTGATCTTCAAACCACGTTCATTCCACTTTGAGGAGCGAAAATTGTTCATATCTTACATGTAAGCTGTTGGTGTTTTTTGTAAAACTAGACAATTCTGGCATAAACCCAGATGTCCCATACAAGTGTAATGGCAACACTGGATCTCGAAATACAAGGTATAAGTACAAAGGAATTTATTCCTCATTACACATTGGATAATGAAATGAAAAAGTGTGTAAACATCTTCACACTATAAAATGCAGTATGGTTCATTACAATACCTGCCAGGCTGTAAGACAGGAAGTGCACATAAGGTGACCACAGGGTTCGATCTTCACGTCTTTGTCATTTTCAGCACAGATCTTACAAAGCTGAAAAGTGGAGCCCATTTCACAGTACAGCTCATACTGCTCCTGTTGAGGCAGAGCAAACTCAGGTTAGTCACTGAAAGGGGCACATATCAAATTACACCTGAGAACAAAAACACGAAAATACTCACAAAGACACATACATATACTTGTGTCAGATTTTATGATTTTTGCAAGGACTTTCCATCTCTAACTCAGAGCTATTTCATGACCTTTAAATTGTCATAGTCAGTGTTGCTGTCACAAAGGGAGATTATTTTTTTTCTAAGCTATAATAAGAGCTATTAAACAATTAATATAAAAAACAATTAAAGCTATCTATAAAAAACAGTAACATACACTGATTTCCTCTGTTTGGCAATATTCTAAAAATCGTGTCCTAAATTCAAATATTCTCTTCATACATTATCCTCAGGTTGGGCTGGTAAAAATGTTTGAGACAGTAAGACATTAATAGTAAGTAATCACAGTAAGCACTACAGCTGAGTGGATGGACACATCACTAGCTACAACTAAGTATCTCTCACATAGTGACAATTACCTTAGTTATAATTGGTTAGGGCTCACAACGGGAAAAAAACATTCACACCCATGAGACTAACATGGTTAGATGATCATTTTTACGACATTGTAACATCGACACGTCATTTTATGACACACCTTATGTAACCAACACTAGAACGGCCAAGACGGTCATTTTCACCGTTATCAAATTTATATGTGCAATAACTTTGTTGAATGGAAAAATGCAATACTGCCCTTACATGACTTTTCCTAAAAGTGTCTGAATTTTAATTAATTTTCAATAGTTTTTATATAAATTACACAAAAGACAAAGACAATATTATATGTTTTACCTATTCCAGCCATAAGCGGTCACATCACACATCATTTTGCGGGTTTTATTGTTGCATTTTTCGCGGGGTTTGCTGCTTTCTTTGTCTCTCTTCTCTCTAACTTTGTTAGCGGTCTCCAGCTGTGCTTCTTCGCAAATTTACCTGTCAGTTAATCATTATATAGTTGTATTATATCGCCTGGTTGGCACCATGGGCAAACAACTACGGGAGTTGCCCCCTCCGTGAAACAGTGAGTGGAGCTGTTCAATACAAAGGTGCTGAAGTGATGTGACTCTGAGTGTGTACCAGGGAAAGCCGAGGAAGAATGTCTGCATTCTGAGCACCGTGCACACTGGTGTGGGCACCTTTAGTAAAGGCAAAACAAGAGTCTGTGATTTACTACAACACCACTAAGTACAGCGTGGATGTCCCGGACCAGATGGCGAGGGCATACTCCTTCAAAGGCGGTACAGAAGATGGCCCGTGGTGGTCTCTGTGATCTGGCTGGGATCAATGCCCACATTTTATTCAAGGAGCACCAGCAGCAGGAGAGCCCAGAGAAAAGTCCTGCAGCAGCTGGCAGAGGAGCTGAGGGCAGAATACATGGAGGGGAAAGGGGCCGCGGCAGTCGACACAAGGTGGGCAGTAGTGGAAGCAAACACCACAACAGCAGCAGACATGGAGACGGAGACAGTGCCGGTCCGAAAGTGCTGCAAACGGAGCCAAATGTTGGACACTTGAAATGCCACAAGCCCGTGTGTGTTAACTCTGTGAGGAGAGCAGAGGTAATCTGACTTTGACCAGTGATCAAAACGGCTCTTTTTTTGTATTAGAGCAGCTCGTTTCCAGCTTTTTCGATTATTATTATTTTTTAATATATATTATTAAGTATTATGGCCGTTCTAGTAGTGTTGGAATTCCAGCTGTTCTAGTGTTAAACAATAAATAAATAAATAAATAACCTCCCTTGGTTCATTGAGAGATCTGACAAAAATGTGACCAAATTCAGTCAAAGTGAACATTTTTATACCATCAAATAAGTGAGGTATTGTACAGTGCACATTATGTATTTTGGCTTTGTGAGACTAAGAAATTCCATGACCAGTGGGAAACATGACCATCACTCTGCTTATCCAGATGAGGCATGTTTTCAGAAACACATACAAACCCACTTGTGTCACTTTGATGTGATCATGAGGCATCGGCTCACATAAACCGGTGAGATCAGGATTGTAACTGCGTCCGTCAGGGAACAAATAGCTGTGAATGAGAGAACTTGAGTTTGAACAAGCTTACACTTATACATACACTGCAATTTATTTGCTCAAAATAATTCCATCAATCATGTTGTGTTCATCACATCATCTAACACATTATCAAGTATTCATTTCAATAATTGAAGGGATTTGATTTAAAATGTGTATCGGTAACACTTATTTTACAGCTCTGCACATTTCGGTTAGTAGGTGGTACTTACCAAGCAACATATTGGACATTTATTTGAAAGTACCTCCAAATTAACACAAGAAAATTTACAAAATATTATTTGATAATTTGATTATCACTATCATACTTTTTCAAACAAGCAGGTATCAGTTAATTTACTAGTTTCTGCCTAACTTTCCCTCAGCAGCTCTCTAAATTAAAGTTGTTGCAGATTCTTACTATCACCTGCTGTTGATGTCACTTGATTCTTGATTATATTATTTCTGATCACTAACTAAAAAAAAGAAAAAGATACACATTTTGGAAAATTCTTCAAAACTTGTGCTGATCTGCTGAAGTGTTAGAAATTAAAAATGTAAATGTCGAAATCGAAATCATTTTGATGGCACAGTGTGTTCTAATAGTGTGAATGGTGTCTCTGCCACGGCCACTCAAATCGGCATTTACATGTCTAGGTACTGTATAACCTCATTGGATGACATTTGAAAGAAGGACTGATTGGAATCTGCGTCCCCCTCACTTGCTGGGGTTCTCCCTTCTAGAACAAAAGCAAAGGTGAATCAAACTGGATCCTCCCTCCTCCCAGTCTCTGCATATGCTAGACACAGAAAACACAGCTCGAAACAGCACTCCTTGAAAAGCCTCAGCCAGCTGTGATTGATGGCTGGTTTGAGTGAGAAGTAGTGCATGAAATTGAGGGTACCATGTTTGAATCGTCCGTGGTCATAATATCAGATATGAAACAAATGGTCTGGCTGGATGAACGAAATCATTGTGTCTGCCTGAGTCAAAGAAACACATTGTTTCATCAAGGAAGTAGCTTTCAGAGAATCAAATGTGGCTGATTGGGACATAGTTGATTATTTATTGTGTGTATACAGAGACAGGGAGGGAGGGTGTGTGAGACAGTGAGACTTTGAGTGAGTGACAGGTTACGTACAAGCCCTCCCTGAAGCCATCAATGAGGGCCTGGAACAGCGGTTTGTTGTTGGGGATGGTCTGCAGTATGTTGCCATCACTGGTCACATAGCCGATGGCCCACTGGCCAAGCCGTGTACAGCTGAGTCTGAAGATGTAACTGTTAGAGACAGAAAGAGAAGTGGTTTATACACAGAAATTACTGAAAAAGGTTTAGACTCAAATAGTTGTGAATGAACTGCTGTAATGCTATATTGAATTGTGTGTGTTATAAATTATTAACTATGACTATCTAACTTTGGCCAGTAAAAAATAATATACTTGAATCTGAATCACATATACATATTAGTAGGATATTTATCTTTATTCTAATAGTTCTTTATGATATATCTTATTAAAAATGTTAATTTGTTCTTTTGCAATATCTTTAATATTGGTTAATACTGTATGTTTGGAGACTTACTCTTGTTCTGCTACTTATTTAACTCTGTGTCTACTGCTGTGTTATCTACCAATTGCTCCCAATGGGGATCAATAAAGGAACATCTTAATCTTAATCTAATCTAAACTGTCATGTCACAGTGGAGCAATCACAATCAACTGTGATGTCACGGTCGATCAAACAGTGCAGCTTTGATGTCACAATGGATCAAACAGTGCATCTAGGATGTCACAGTGGAACAATCATAACCAACTGTGATGTCACACTGAAACAATTGTAACCAAATGAGATGTCACAGTAAATCAAAGAGTGCAGCGTTGTTGTCACAGTGGAACAATCATAACCAGCTGTGATGTCACAGTGGATCAGACAGTGCAGCTTTGATGTCACAATGGAACAATCATAACCGACACCAATCAGACTACACAACAACACCACCACAGCTCCCAAGACCTCCTTTTTCCACTGATTAAGGACTCAACCATACACTTCACTGTCATGAAGACTGATTAGTTTTTTGTTAACGCTGTGTTGAAAGATTGCAGAGCACCTCCTGGTGTCTGGTGTCCTGGTGTCTGTCTCTGGGGAGCACTGAGCATTGAAAAAGTGATTGTACGGTCAATTAATGTATTCCCTCAAGTACCCCATGTACTACGGCCAGGCGATGAGCCAAAGCCAAGAATCAGGACAGGAGGATGAGCAAAAGTGAGCAAGAAGCTCAAAGAAACACTACGTGGGAGAGAGTCAAGCACGTCTGGTAAAGTTTCATCTAAGGACATGTTTGGAAGAAAAACGATCTGTGACACTCCTTCATTGATAACTACCTAATTCCTGTCCCTGGAAAAAAAAAAAAAAAAACAAACAAACAAAAAAAAAACTAATTTGTAATCTGCTTGACTAGAGCAAATGTTTAAAGCAGAAGAAATCAAGGATTAGTCATTACTGAGTTTATACATTTTTCGTTTATTTTGTAGGTTAACCTGTTTGTGGCTAATGCAGAAGGCTTGTTTGCATGATGGATGTTTGGAGCAATGTTGTAATAAGTATGAACAACAAGTCTCATTTGAAGGTTATATGTGGATTACTGTTATTTCACGTAGTGACGTGACGTAACTGACCTAATGTCACTGACTTGTCACAACGTGGTGAGGGATGTCCTGTCTTGGGTTTTTTTTGTCCTGAGATTTTCATGTTTTATCTTGAAAAGTAACTCTCCTCTCGTTTCAGGTCACTTGCCCTTCCTCTTGTGTCCCCGGTCTGACGTCACCCCTGATCCTTGATTGTTTTCACCTGTGTTCCCTTTCCTCATTTGTATAAAGTCTTTGTCTTCCCCTGTCTGCGTCGCAGAAGTATTTCGTCGTAAGTCGTATACAGAAGCCATTATCCACAGCCTTGCATAGTAATTCCCAAGTTAAGTATCGTCAAGTTTTATCTTCTGAATTTGTTCTCTTTGGTTGTTTGATTCTTTTGTTTCTAAACGTTTGTGGTTAGAGTTTTGATTTTGTGTGGAGCGCTTTTCGTTGTACCTTTTTATTACTCAGTGTATAATATTTTCATAGCCTGTGAGCTGACCTCTTCGGAGTGTTTTTGTTTTCTATTTAAGTTTTATAGCCTAGTATTTAAGAGCAGTATAGATTCCTCCTTCGGGAGCGTTTTCCATTGTATGTGTTATTTGTCTTGTATATCTTGTATGTCTCCATAGAAATTTCATAGCCATTGTTTTGTCATACATACTCAAGAGTAACAAATCAGTAAAATAAAACCTGTCTTTACTTCAATCATTCTGCATCTGAGTCCTCTCTCCTTGTCTGAGCGTGACAGTATACTTCTGCCAGAAATGGACTCAGCAGAAGCCGAGCGACTGTCAGAGGTGCTGCGAACACAGGTAGCTCGTCTGACCAGGCAAGAGGAGTTCCAGACTGCCATGGCTGCCAACATGGGTCAACTCTCTTCCCAGCTACAAGAGCTTCTGGGTCAACTCAGCCGACCAAGCCCTGCAGCACCGCCTCCGTCTATCCCCGCCTCCCCGGAAGCAAGTATATTCTCCGGAGGAGCCTCATGTAAGCTGGCACCGTCAGCTCAATACAACGGAGACCCTGGGTTATGCAAGACTTTCTTGATCGATTGCTCGATCCACTTTGAACTAATGCCCCACGCTTTTCCTACTGAACAAGCGAAAGTGGCATTTATGGTTTCTCATTTGACAGGTCGAGCCAAGGCATGGGCGTCTGCAGAATGGAGCCGGAGTTCAGCGATGTGTGGATCCATAGCAGCTTTCCAAGCAGCGCTAACTAAAACATTTGACCCGGTGAGCTCCCACCAAGAAAAAGCCCAAGAGCTAAGCGCCCTGAAACAAGGCAGAGAGTCAGTGTGCGATTACGCTATCCAGTTCCGCACGCTGGCGGCTGAGAGTGGGTGGAACAACATCGCACTTTACGACATTTTCCTGAAAGGTTTATCCCCCGCCATTCAAGACCTCCTAATACTGCTGGATCTACCCACCAGCCTGGATGATCTTATCGCTCTCGCTATTCACACCGATAACCGGCGAAACCAACTGAGACGACAGCGGGAGCCGAAACCGGGAGCTCGAGAAGGAGCGGTTTCAGCTCCGGAACCAAGATGGCGGACCTCCTCTCCAGTCGCGTCCGAAAAGCCTCTCCAACACGTTGAGGAGCCTATGCAGCTTGGCAGAGCTCGTCTAACCCTCGAGGAACGCCAGAAACGGCAACAGGAGGGGAGGTGCTTTTACTGTGGCGATCCAGGTCATCTCATCAGCTCCTGTCCAGTTAAGAAGAAGCCTACGGTGAGTTCTAATCAGGTCTCCAAGGCCAATTCTCAATCTCTTACGTCAGTTACCTTGAACTCAAATCATATATTGGATGTCATGATCGATTCAGGAGCTGATGAGAGTTTGATGGATTGGGGCCTGGCACACAAATTACAACTTGATAGTGATCCGCTAGTCAGACCTATCCGTGCTCGTTCTCTCAACGGCAAGGACATTTTCAATATCACTCACATAACCAAACCAGTTAAAATGTCGATTGGAGAACATCATGAAATGATTCAATTCCATCTATTCACATCCACATCTCATTCTCTGATCCTGGGACAACCATGGCTATATGAACACAACCCTCACATCAATTGGAAAAATGGACTGATCAGAGAATGGGGGGAAGATTGCAAACGGAAGCGGCATATGGAACAATCCGCTGAAATTAACTTGTTTTCTGCAACCCCTGTCACAGACGCGGATTACCCCGACCTGACTACGGTGCCACCCTGCTATCATCACTTAAAAGAAGTATTCATTAAATCTAAAGCCCTCTCTCTCCCTCCACATCGCTCCCACGACTGTGCCATCGATTTAATTCCAGGATCCACCATCCCTAAGGGAAGACTATATTCCATTTCCGGACCAGAACGCCAAGCTATGAACGACTACATCTCCACATCCCTGAAGGCAGGATTAATCCGCCCAACCTCGTCTCCTGCTGGAGCAGGGTTTTTCTTTGTAGGAAAGAAGGACGGATCGCTACGTCCTTGCATTGACTACAGCCCTCTGAATGATATCACTATCAAGAATAGATACCCTCTCCCACTCATGACTACTGTATTTGACCAGCTACAACAAGCTAAAGTGTTCACTAAACTAGACCTGCGTAATGCATATCATCTGGTTCGCATTAAAGAGGGGGATGAATGGAGGACTGGGTTTAACACGCCCAGCGGTCATTACGAGTACTGTGTCATCGGCCTCACTAACGCACCTGCTGTCTTTCAGGCCATGATAAACGACGTCTTGAGGGACTTCTTGGACCAGTTCGTCTACGTCTATTTGGATGATATTTTGATTTACTCGCCCGATCTTGCCACACACAAGAACCATGTCACTCAAGTTCTTAAGAGACTACTTGATAACCAACTGTATCTCAAACCTGAAAAGAGTGTGTTTCATGTCGATACTGTCTCGTTCCTGGGCTTCATTGTAGCCTGTCTTTACTTCAATCATTCTGCATCTGAGTCCTCTCTCTTTGTCTGAGCGTGACATGACTAAAGTTACATCATTCACATAACCTAACTTTAGTTACATACATTACAAGCAAATCGCTGTTTACTCTTGGCCACAAGCAAGACATAAACCCCAGTCTCTAAGCCCTGAAAATGACACACCCCAACCACTCCCTGACTCAGACATTTCTCGCTCTTTATACTACTTATACTAGAGTGCTTCAAGAAATGACACTACAGGAGTACTGACAGAGTTTGGGAGTGTAGAGCCACTGACCAGGCTGCTGTACTTGAAGCACTTTGAGAACAGGCTGTAAGACTGCAATTCAAGCTCAGCTGGCTCTGTTGTTAATGGTAAATGAAATATACTTCTTCTCTGTGAGAAAGTTTTTTTTTTTTTTTTTATTTTATTTTTTTTTTATTTCTGTAGCTATGTTTTCTTACATTGCCAATAGAGAGAAACAAGGTAAAATAAAATGCTGTGGTCCCTTGACAAAAATGTTGTCATGACCCGGCTCTTAGGCCATGACAAATACGGGATGAATTTAAAGTATTTATTATGATAAAGCAAATAACAGGACAAATGATGACAAATATGAAGTGTGTATGTCAGTATTATCAATAGTGTAAATGTGAATGTATGAGCATTATGAGGTGTGTGGTGTTGTAGTGGAAAAACTTCCGAAAACTAATCTCCAGACTCTGCCCCATCTCCAGACTCCGCTCATCACTTTCCCAATCCAGCACTAAAATTCTGGACCACTTATTTGTCACTTCCCACATCAACTACTGCAATGCCATCCTTACCAGACTCCCCGCCAAACTCATAAACAGACTGCAAATTATTCAGAACTCGGCCACCTGCACCAAATAGTTTGACCTCATCACCCCTATTCTGATCCAACTTCACTGGCTCCCGGTACAATACCGCATCCACCACAAAAACTTCCTCCTCATATACAAAGCTCTCCACCATCTAGCCCCCACTTACCTCTGCGACCTCCTCCAAGAATACAGCCCCTCCCGCACCCTCCGCTCAACCTCTGTTGGACTACTCACCATCCCCACACCGTGTTAGTACTATGGGGACTAACTCATGCCTTCAGCTGCTTGGTACCCAGACTATGGAACTCCCTCCCCCCACACATAAGACAGTCAGGCCAGTAGTGTAAACCCATGGCGATAGGCCCTGGTACAAGTATTTGTTTTTTGTGCCCCCCCACCCCCACCCTAAATACAAGGGGACGCTTGTGCGCACTGCCTGCACACACACACTTGGACACACACACACACAGCCACTCGAGAGAACTGCTATTGCAATTACCAAATACTACCTGGGTTTCAATTAACCGCAGGGTCCCCTTTAAACGCCGGGTGCAGGTGTATATTTTGGTAAATTACCGCTGGTTCCAAATAAATGCCGGGTCTAATTCATATTAAACCACTGACACTGCACATTTTTCTTCTTTGCCTTTTTCATGTATTGTGCTTGCTTTCTGTCAGTCAGTTTCACATTGATGATCACCATGGCCCCGGTGCAGCAAAAAAATAAAAAAGTACAACTTGAAATTCACACTTTCTGTCATAATATATGCAGAGGAAAACTCGGGAGAAGCAGCCGCTAGACGTTTCTCTGTCGACCCCAAGAGAGTGAGAGATTGGCGAAAAATAAAACTGAGCTTCAGCGTCCGTCTGAGGAGGACAGCAAATGGGCCAGGCTGCCTGGTGAACGTAGGTAGAAGGCTAGCGAGGAGCTTGAGATTAACGTGCCAGAATGGGTTATCTGCAAACGGGTACGCCATTAGAGAGTGTCCCGGAAAATGATGAGGGCGATGGTGAAACAAATGTATGGAACCGTGAGTGACAGCAGAGATGAGGAGTTGCAGAGGACAACTATTGCCCAGAATGATGCCAGAGAATTCACAGAGAAGCTGGCTAAGTTTGTGACATTTTCATCCTGGATTTCTGTGTGGAAGGAATTAAACGCCTGTCCCAAATTCCCGCCTGGTCCCAAATAAACGCCTGTTCTGTTAAGTGATTGAAACAAATAAACGCCTCGGCTATTATTTGGTAATTTACGGTATACTAACTCTCCCGGCCCCGGGAGAGAGGCATGCTTCGGCTTGGCCCACAGTGCTCAGCTGCAGACACAGCAGAGAGGTGACGATTGGCCCAGTGGCTTGTCTGTCTAAAGAATACCTGGTCTGGTGATTGGAGCGTTACCTGACCCGCCCCCAGCTATTTCATTCACAAAAACAGGGGCCTGTGGTTTTTTTCCCTTCATGAGCCCCTGACAGTGTCTGGGCCCCGGTGCAGCCGTACAGGTTGCACCGCCGATACTTACACTGGCTGGGTCCGGACCAAGCAAGAGAAAGCGAAAGACCAGAGCAGAGCAACACAGACTCAGAATGTTGTCACTGACTTGTCAGCCTTGATACTTGACTCCACCACCATCCCCTCCACCTTCTGACTTGAGAATTAGGTAATAAACATGTATTGTGAAATTGGTATGACACGTATTGTCCAAATGTCAATACGGTGCATAGGACTATGACACATATATATGTGAACTCTGAAAGCATAGTCACTTTTATATCTGGTGACATGGTGGCACTTAGAACAGCTAGAGCCAACCTGAACCATGCTGTAAGAGTTCCAAATCCTGCTCTTGGTCAGAAAGTACAGGACTTCTTCCATGACCCCATGAACACCAGGTGAATGTAGTAGGGTAGTCAAGTCATCACAGACTATAATGCTACTCCTACCCTCTGCACCAACAACATCAGCGCTGATGACATACTAGGACAGGGGCTCAAGGAATGTGCTGACCAGCTGGCAGGGGTTTTCAAAGACACACACTTTGCTTATCCAGGCTGTGGTACCATCAAGACGCCATCTTCTCTGCACTCCACCCAAGTTTAGACTATTCAGAAGGGAGGAACACACACAAATGTTGTTTCTGGACTTCAGTTTGGAGTTCCATACTATCATCCCACAGCATCTGGTGAGCAAACCGCCCCCACCATGGACTGTTCTCGCTTTGAAAGCAGATATGATTTTTATTTATTTATTTTCATGTAGATACATGCTGCGTTTTTTTTATCATGTACTATGCTGAGCCATCTACAGCAACATCTCATTTTGGTCTGCACAATAAGGTGTAATTTGAATGACAAATACAGAAATTCTGCATCAGTGGGGATTTAGCTTCAGGTATTGGTTAGTAGGGGTGGCCAACATTACCTCAACATAATCTCACATCGAAGACAGAATTTTTCATCCTAGATCGTTCAAGTCAGACCTTGATGGCCTCCATGACCATGACATTTGTATACCACTACTCCTGCTCCTACTGGTGAGACATGAAATACAATAGGGATTATCCCATTATCCACCTGTATGGGTCTTGGCTTTGATATTCACAATTGTGCTGAATATATGTATAGCTTGTTATATTTTTTCTGATTGCTGATATAATGATTTAATTTAAAGTGTGCTATTTTGGCTATGCTGCAGCTGCCTCTCTATATGCTGTCTCACTCAATGTCATGCTCAAAACACATTCTTATTGGTAAGTTATCACACATCAAATAGCGAATCACTGGTAAGTTTTCACCCAATAAATAGCGAATCAACACTGACGGACATGTTTATTTTTAAGTGATGAAAATCACAATCCTCAAAACTGGAGTTTCAGAAATGGGTTGGTGGTAAACATGTTAAAAGTCATGTTAGTCAATAACAATACTAGCATACATTAGGTCTCTTAGGGCTAATTAATGTGTTAGTGAACTTCAACAAGTTAATTTGTTGGTCCAATACTGAGCTGGCTGACTAGCGAAAGAAATTGGAGGCTATAACGTTATAACTTAATATCAGGATCAACAGGTTACTGTAGCACCATTACTGAAGCTGTCTCTGACTATTTATTGTAATGACAGAGCAATGTAGACTGTTGTCAGATACTTTAGACATAATGGAACAGCATCTAAGGCCTATGTTTTTCACGGTAGTGGAATAACAGAGTACATTTACCCTACGACTATGACTGTACAAGTGCAATTTTGAGTTCCTGGACTAGCACTTTGAGTCCTTCAAAAATACTTTATATACACATCACATTTTGAAGGCCAATATTGTAGTTTTTACTTTATATGATATATTTATGGAGTACTAGAGGTAAAGTTACTTACTAGTTACACTGTCAGTTTATATCATTAATATAAAATAACAATCAACTAATGTACTTTTACAGATTTAGCTATTCAAAGCCATTAAAATGAGGCCCACCTTTATCAGGTGCAACATTAAAGTGATGAACGCAATGCATCAGTGTTTTAAAAAATTGATTATTATACTGAAATGCACTTACTCCTTTTGTACATTAATTCGATTTAGATGCTCTTGTCAGCTACACAGTGTTCTTGATATAATTTGCATCTAAATATAACATCCATACCGTCTTTGCATATAGACTTCTGTGAGAAATGCCAGACTAAACTATTGTTAGATTTTTAGTACATATTGTATAGATATGGAGAAAATGCCAATTTAATCAAATTTCCTTTTTTTATCAAAATAAGAAATAAGAATGTGTCTTGTGACTTCTCAAACCAAGTTTTTAGGTATTAAATACACACACAGCACCATACCTCCCAAACTTATTGATGTACCTGTTCAGTTGGGTAGTAGATACACACACAGCACCATACCTGCCAGGTTTATTGATGTACTTGTTAAGTCGGGCCTTGACTTCATCATAGGTAAGGAAGGCCATGTAGCCAGGGTGTGTCACTGCCAGGAAATTCCAGTTCCTCAGGATTGATCCCCATGGCTGAAAAAGACCATCTTGTTTTACCTAAACACATTATCATGAATTGTACATTCATATTTATATTTCAGCATAAAATCAGTACATAGCATTTTGACTTGACTGTCAAATAAACAAATGAAAATGAATGAGAACGAAGGCAGAGGCCAAGTTTCAGATATCTGTTAAGTTCAACAAACTAGGAATTGGAAACAAGCCAGTGGGCTGCAGCTAGTTGTGTTTGACTTTGATTACAATTGGTTTGTGGTTTTCTACAGGACAGAGTTGCACAGAGTTTAACAGTCCCCAGCTGCTTTAGTTGTTTAGAAGAATGCTGCAACACATTTTTTGCTGTGAAGTTCCAGACATGTTTTGAGGATCATGAAACTTCACTTGATTTCCATCAGCAAGGGAGTGGGTGGATAATAGCTGGATTCTTATTTTCATGTGAATTTGTGCTTTACATTAAATTGAATGACTAACCAGTTTAAAAAATGCTATTATTTTTTGCCTGTACCAACCACTGATAACACTGACATTGACAGATAAGCGTCTCACATCAGATCCCTGAAGTAAAAGCATGAAGCTGTGGAAGATAGTGGAGGGGATGGTGGTTACTGGGGAAAATGGTCTGCTGCCTTCTCTGTGTAGCTGGTTGGCATGAGACAAAAACTCATCCGTACTGGATTTATTGGCCTAAGGCGTGAATGGAAATGAAGCAAGCCCTAACCACTCTGCAAGTTTGTTGATTAGAGCAGCAAACTGGATTGTGGCCCGGCTCAAGGAGGCAGGATGGAAAAGAAATACTACTAGTATTCACAAAACTACTCAGTGAGACACTGAGAACAAGTAAAATACCATCCTAACAAAAATGTGTAACAGGGCTTAAATAATTTGTAATACACAAACAGCAGGCCAATCATATCATTAGTTTGAATATGCACTCAGGAGAGTTAGATCCATACATACATGCACTATGTTTTAGAGATCAGAATGCAGAATAAGGTACTTGAGGAATGTATTACACATTTATGATATCCATTATAAAGTTGACTTTTTCAGTGAACTGATGTCATTTTGAGCAATAAGGTTTATCGTTAAAGAGTATCCTGCCTCCAATCTCCAATTGATTGATCATTTTCAAAAAATGTCTGTGTATAGGCTGATATATCAATATCAGAATTATTTACTCCCTAAAGTCGCTGGGCATCGCTATTGGCCCCAAACAAGACATATCAGTCGTGTTTTAGAAAAATACTACAACTGTATCTGGAGTATTGTACAAGACCTGGTCTACCCTACTTGATCTGTCACCAGTCACCAGGCACATTTTCCTGATTTGTTCAGCCAGTTATTCTCACCTTCATGGGGGTATTCTGATCCATGCCATCTCGTCCAACAGGATTCCAACCACTGAATTGTTTTTTAGTTAACCTTTTTTTGAACCACTGACTCCATTGTGGCAGTGTCAGTTATGAAGCAGAAGTTTCCTATGAGAATTTATTTTGCTTTATGACATGTTTAAAAAAACAACAACACAGCTATTGTGACACCGATTCTGTAAAATATAAGTTTTCACAACATGCAATGTACAAAGGTTCTGCCAAAGTAAAAGACTGTTTTTAGGCTTCACCGCTAGCACACCATCTTGAGGCAACGTGGCAAGTAATATGTCAACAGGAAGGAGATAAAGCCACACACATGCAAAAACCTCTAGAACACGAACACAAATGGAACAAAAACACCAAACAGAGCAAATACTTTCTTATCTTGATCATGGATGCAAGCCAACTTCCTCCAGCCGAACTGTGATATATCTGATGTGATAATCTCTGGCACAATATCCTTTACCAAAGCCACTCACAACTTCTGCTTCAACATCGATATCTACACTCTGTCTCCATCTCGACACATCCCAAACCAGGGAGTAATTTTCGACAGCAACCTGCCCCGGTCAACTCTTCTCTGTGGAGAACATCCAACTGCCGAAACTGCTTCTACCATCCTCCTGCACTACTAGTAAAAACTACAAGCGAACACAAAAATGACAATTGTCAACATAAACAACTATGTCCTTACCAGACACATTACATTGCATTCTGGAACATAAACAGCAGATTTACAAGCTACAGGTTCTCAGTCCAGCACTAGGAATGATGGGTAATATGAGGATCGCTAAAGTATGTAGATGAGAAGGTGTTAAAACAAATAAGGAAAGCATGTCACAGACCAGTGACTCCCAATGCATTATTCAGGTCCCTTATCACACCCCACTGAATAAAATGTAGGCTAATTGTCAGAGGTGGGTAGTAACCCGCTACATATACTCTGTTACATTTACTTAAGTAACTTTTTGGATAAACTGTACTTGTAAGAGTAGTTTTATTGCAATTTATGTTTTGTGTGAGTATATTTGTGAAGATGAAACACTGCTGTTACTCCATTACAGTGAGATATATTCCACTTGCTACTTCATCTGTTATTCAGTACACAGTGTTTACACAGTTTGTTTTGTTTTGTCAAAGCCCTCCCTCACAGGCTCTGTCACAAGACTCTTCGCCAATCAAACGATCTTCGCCACTAACAAGGTTTGACACCATTTCACAAATCAAACAGAGCCAGGCAGTCACATGACCGCACACAAAATCTCCGTGGTCTCACACAAGTAACTGAAAGCAGAAAACACTGGCGGAAGCAACGGCGTGCATTTCGGAATCCGAAGAGGCAGAACACCCCTGGCCTCACATTCAGTCTATGTTTACCTTACAGACTATGAAAAAGAACAGCTATGTCATGCTTTGTCATGTGTGTCTGCCCAAACATGTTGACATTTCAGCCTACGAGAAAGAGGTCAGCCAGAGGTGTCTTTATTACCACTAGTTGAAAAGGGTACAGTGTCTTCTAGTGTAATGGGGTCTGACATGCTTCGGCCAGTAATTCGATTTTCTCACCAACATGTATACTCGGACAATTGCAATTTTCTGATTGAGTAGCATTGTCGAACTATGGCTGTAATCCGACTAAGCTGTGCATGTAAACGCACTGAGTGAGTGTATATGAATCTATGTAATGTTATTATCATTTGGGTTTATATTGTGTCAGTGACAAACTATAGGCTTTTAATACCAAAGACAGCAGCTTGGCAGCCAATATAGTAGAAGGGTGTGCACCTAATTCTTTTGAAAACTGTTTATCTTGCTGCAGGCTTGGACTATTTCAAAAATCACCTGGACACTGACTTGAAGTTGGATGATGATGCCCGCACAAACAGCAGCCGGTCTGATGAAGATGACTTCTTAGCATCCATCAGGGCAGGAAACTCAGAAACAGCTGGAGAGGTACCTTTCATGTCCGTCCAGCAGAGGTATGGATGTCTTACATACCTTTCCTCAAATCAAGAAACTGTCACTCAAAGTCAACACAAGTCTTCCAGAATCTGAAGCCTGTGAGAGACTCTTCAGTCATGCAGGACTCCTGTTCACTGCTAAAAGATCACATCTTCACTGCAAGAACCTTGATAGCCAACTACTGTTGAAGCTTAACAGTCACTTCACTACGTGATTCTTTGGGACTAGACACAAATTTTCAGCAAAACACACACACACATGCAAATTATGGACACAGAGACCTCTGTATGCACAGGCTGCCTTGTTTGTGTTCCTCTATATAAGCTCTGCCTGCTGAACCTATTGTGCTGTTTCACAAGTTTAAACAAAAAAAGTCATTAAGTTATTACCATTTCTTGTGGCTGAATTTGCCTTAATTTGTTTTATGTTATGGTATTTTGTAAAAATGTAATTTATTATTGTTTTAGTTAAAACATTTGCACATTGCTATTCTATGTTTCTGTCTAACTGATTACATTCATGCTCTGATTATTGAAACAATAAATTGGAAGTTACTCAGTACTTGAGTAGTTTTTTCACTTAATAATTTCTTACTCTTACTCAAGCAATTATTTGGATGACTACTTTTTTACTTTTACTTGAGTCATATTATTCTAAAGTATCAACACTCTTCCTTGAGTACAGTTTTTGGCTACTCTACCCACCTCTGCTGATTGTCTTACTTAAATGTTGACGTTAAATCTGTTGATACCCCTGCTACTATTTATTGTGTTTTTTAGTATTATATTTTCATTTACATTCTTTATATTTTGTTAATCTGTTTATATCATTAGGGAGCATTAAAAAGCATGTCACTGAATGCTGAATAACAGATGTGATTTAACTGGGCAGGTAATAGTTAGTTTCTCAGGAGGCAAAACGGCCACGTGAGTCCAAATGATGTGTGTTAACCAAATACTACCTAAAGGTAACATAAAAGCCTCAAAGCTGCAGTCTGGAGTTTTGAGAAAAAAGTGGACTTAGTCAGAAAATTTGAATGAGCCCAGGTCCCTCCTTCTTCCTCTCTGCTGCACTGCAGCCCTGCCCTCAAAACCCCTCTCCACAGAGGAGCCTGCCATGCACGAGCAGGCCTGTAGCCACAGTAACAGAGGATGCCAGATAACCAAGACTGTGCATTCAAAATAACAACATATGCCCTGATTGTTCTATTTCTGATCAATAAAACTAAATTACAATGATGAGTGCCTCATGCTGATCACTGTATATATCCCCAATAAAAAACAATATTCCTCGCGTCGCGGTAGACAGAGTTCCCACATAATCATTATCCGGTGCTGCCATGCTGCCTTTCTGAAGCACCTGAAAGACACTTTTGCAAACCAGTAGCCATTAAGACAAAGATAAACATCGGAGTTAGCATACAACACATATGCACAACCATATGCGCTATTGTGAGTATTACTGTAACCGCTGCCACTATAGCCTTGTGGTTAAAACACAGAATGAAACATATATCAAGCAGGGGTCCTTACTCGTCCAGCAGAAAAGCAGCAAACTCTGCGTCCTTCTTGAGTCTGTCATGCTCCGGCCTAGGACCCGCCCTCCTTAGTCAGTGACCTGGCTGACCTGTGTGATCCACCCTCTGCCCTGCCCCCTGGTTGAGTGATAAGTAAGAATTCCAATTCTGAGTTGCCTGCTGCTCCACACCTGATCCTACTCTCCTCGTCAGCCTTGGCTTTAAAGACACACCAGGACTGACAGGCTTCACCAGATTATTGCATCTGTTTCCAGGAGTTTCTTGCCCAAGTGTTGCCTTTTGTGGATTTTTTCAACTTGCTGACCTAAGCCTGTTTTTTTAACTAAGACTTTGCCTGACGTTCTTGGATCCCTTTGCTCTGTCTGCCTATCCATTGCCAACCTGTTTCTGTTCAGCCACATGTGTCTTGCCAAGCCCTTTGTACTGCTGACTGTGTTCTCCCTCCCTGCCCAAGCACTGACTTCTGCCTGTTTTTGACTCCTGGATTTTGCCTCAACCCTGACTGTACCTCTGCTATGCCTAACATTGCCTGCCAGTTTATTGACCACTTTTGCTTGTCTGACCCTGGATTTTTGCCTGAGCCCTACCTGTACTTGTGCCAGGATTTTTGAATTTTTTTTTTCCCCCTGTGGCCTGTGCCTGGCCTGTACTACCTGTGTTTTTTGAACTGTTAGTAAATATCTTAACTATCGTTCTGCTCCCGAGTCTGCTTCTGGGTCCACAATCCCTCCCAGCCTCACCGGCCCTGACAGAGTACTTACACATCCCGCAGCTCCCTCTACGTCTGAAATGCTGCTCCGATATTTATCCTTGTTTTCTCTCTGGCTCGGTCCAATTCTTTGTTTTTACATTGCTTTACTTTGTCAGCCTTGTTATTTCTCCTCTTTGACGTGGGCAATGGTGGGGCATTTTTCGGCTCTGTTGTTCACAATTGCATGCACAAATACACTGCACCAGAATAAGAATGACAGTGATTGACATCTCTCAGACACTCCCCTTGCCTCTTATTGGCTGTACTGATCCGGGAGCAGTGGATTCTTGCAAATCAAATTAGAGCCACTGGGTCGACTGTATCTTATTCTACTGCCAGATCATAATGAAAGTTTTAGCAAACATAACAATAATTACAGACTACAGTTTTAATTAGGTATCACAAGCAGCAGCCAATCAGAAATGCCCAACAAGAAGCATCTATATTAATGGCTCCAAAAACAAACATTAGATGATAGATGCTATGTTGCTTTCAAGGGAAGTCGGACAGCTAATTATCCCACTTGGTAAGTTGTAACCACAGCGTATCATCAAGAACAATTAATTGCTCTACAGTCAAAAGAGTTGTCAGGTAAAGGCCATGATATCTTATAGATAATACTATACCCGTAGCTGTTATGGCAGCATGAAAGCTGACAGAAACACTGAAGAGTCATTTTGCATTGAAATCCCATCCCATCTTGTCAAATTGATGGTAACGGTGTGTTTTATAAATGTTGTGGATCACTTGCTTGCGAGTTGGCTGGAGTATATGGATCTCAACTTTTCTGACAAAGTAGAGGCAAGTTTCAACTCATCCTTTCATGAATGCTGGTGTAAACTTACAAATCTTCTTCAAGAACACTTCATCCTCCTTTCAAAAGTGTTGCTTCTAGTGCCCCTCGATGTTCTCCCTACGCCTGCAGTTCAGAAACTGTCTGATCAGGTGGCCCCTTGAAACCCTCACAACATTTCATTGTTTGTTTTTTTTCATTTTAGATGTTTCTTCATTTGAATATAATGTATAAATGCAACTACAATTGATCTATATTGAAGCAAAACTATTGCCAAAATGCAACCTAGGCTTTTTTGTGAATGTACCCGAGTCAAACCTTCGTGTAAAAAGAATTATTACAATGAAAGAGGCACTTTTAAGATTTGCCGTATTCACGGTGGCTAGCAGAACAAACAACTGCTAATGTGAGATGTTCAAAAACTTTCTTTTTAGTAAACTGTGTACACAAACAATGTCCTCAATGCTCGAGTTCATGTTTAGAAACCCTGGTGATACTATGAGCAAAGTTTCATGTTGTGTTGAGCCCTCTCGGTGCTTTAAAAATAGCAATTTTGACGCTATTGTAAAAGTGCCCGTAGCACTCCCATTAAAAATGAGTTTGACCCAAAAAGGAGGCGTAATTGTGCTTTTACACGAAGGTTTGTCCCGGGTACATTCACAAAAAAAGCATAGGTTGCATTTTGGCGAGAGTTTTGCTTTAAATCTGGAGGTGCATTGCTAGTAAACACATTTAATGACATCACCACACATTGCAAGAATCCTTCTGTTTATGTTTTCTGTTCTCAGTTTGTCCTATGCCCTAAGAAAATTTTGCAGTGGTATGAAATACCTTTCCCCCATTTTCATGCCACATCATGAATGAAAACCATGCCTATCATTATTTTGAAGGTTGTCATTTTTAGCATTTGATGATAGCATGTATCTGGGTTGTTATGAAGAAAGAAAAGAGTGTAAACATTCCTCATCATTTTCTTTTTAAATTAAGAATTTCAGTCATAGTACATATGTGCAAAAACAACACATCAAATTATAGGCAATGCATACAAATGCCAAAACCTGTCGTGCAAAATACCATATAATAGTAGTACTATGTGCTATCTGTTTGAAAATCAATAGATTTGAGGTTGGAAAGGTATTTTGACAAACCTGAAAAAGGCGTGTGAAAATGTCGTACTCAAACACAGAAATATAGTCATTGCAGGTGAGGTCGATTGTGGATTTGAGGGCCATGGCCTCCAGGCCTGAGCTGATTGGATGCACTTCGTGAAGGCACTGTCGGAAGACTTTCCATGGTACTATTGTCCTACAAGAAAGCAAAAAGTCCAATCATAAAAGAGCAGTTACAAAAATGTGCGAGACAAAGAGTGTTTTATCTAACAGTGCATCTGTTTTGATATAACTGTGACAAATGCAGAGTTTCTGTACAACTAAATAAAATGTGCAAATTCACAGTTAAAGGGATAGTTAGTGTTTCTTGAAGTGGGGTCATAGTACATATCTATAGTCGGTCTGTTCCCTACCGTAATCACCGATCAGCACAGCCTCAGTTTGGAGAAGTAGAGAGCCGCTCCAGCCCAGACGCTCAGCTTTGTACTGCAGTGAATGGGGTCCAGAGAAAAAGCAAAATAAACCACGTCAAACAAGACTCACCTTAAAAAATCTGTAACAGTTCAAGTGTACGTTGTATAGGGAAAATTCACACTGCTTTACATCGCTGTCAGAACTGCTTTTCTTTTGGCACTACATTTTTGTCAACCATAGAACCTCCATATCCCTAAGCAGTTGTGCTAATGTGTAGGGATATGGAGGTTTGACAGTCTGTTAAGTTTTGTTTTTATCGAAAGTAAATCTCTCGTCCAGCAGCTGGGCCTCGCGCTGTATTTTGCTGCTTGCAGATCGCCTGTTGCCCAGTTGCGTTAATGCATAGGGATACAGAGGTTCTACGGTTGAGAAAATGTAGTGCCAAAAGAAAGGGCAGTCTGACAGCGATGTAAAGCAGTGTGAACTTTCCCTATATAATGAACACTTGAACTGTTACAGATTTTTTTAAGGTGAGCCTTGTTTTAGGTGGTTTATTTCACTTTTTCTCTGGACCCCGTTCACTGCAGTACAAAGCTGAGCGTCTGGGCTGGAGAGGCTCTCTGCTTCTCCAAACTGAGGCGGTGCTGATCAGTGATTACGGTAGGGAACAAATCAAATATAGATATGTACTTTATATCAGCCTACTTCCAAAAACACGAACTATCCCTTTAATGTATGACAATTCATAGATAAGCTTGAACTTTTGTTCTGCTCATACTGATGTCATTTCTTTAGACCAGATAAAACAATAAAAAGAAACAAAAAACATTTTAGATTACATAGGGTGATAATGATGTCTGGCCCTATAAATTGAGCGGACAAGTAGAGTTCTCAACGGACCTGAAAATTACAACCTGACCCAACCCGGCCCATGGGTTTTTTTTTGATTGATAGTTGCATTACTCCTGTATGTACACATTCCATCAGATTGGATCAAATTTTGCGTTCTGTGCAGGCTCTAGACTTTTTTCCGGGCCGGGAGCCGGAAGTAGAAGGGTGGTGGCGGTGGCGGTGGCAGCGGCGGCTGTCCTCCGAAATCACCACAAGCAAGAGCGTCATTGTGCATCAAGTTTGTGTAATGATCATGTACCCCATATACGAAATGTACAAAGGTGTAGTTTCTCCTCGCTCTTCGTACGGCATCTTTTTCAAATACCAAGGCAGCTGGTGACGCAAAGAGGTCAGCCGGAGGTATCTCTGTTACCACTAGTTGAAATGGGTACAGCACCGCCTATCGTACCAGGGTATGACATGCTTTGGCCAGTAATTAGATTTTTCTCACCTGCATGAATACTCAGACAATTGTAATGTCTGATTGAGCAGCATAGTCGAACTATGGCTGTAATCCACATGAAAATACTGACACACACACGGTGACAGAAGGCGGGTCTGTTTGTCACTCTGAAGCAGCCAAGAATTAGTTATAAAATGACAAAAATGTCATCTATGAATGACTGTATAATGAGTTGAACAGTATCAGAAACATCAAGTTTGCTCACAAAAAAATCTGATTTCATGTAAAACCGCTGGCATAAATAAATCCAGTGTTAGAGAAAGGAAATATTTTACCGTCGTCTTTCACCACAGACCTTGACATTAACTAGCATGTTTGATGTTTAGCTTGATAATAAGAATGGTCACTTAGATCAGAGTACTGAACGCGTCTTATTTTGCAAACCCGCACCCGCCCGAACCTGCCATGCTTAAAACCACAACCAACCCGTTTTCCGACAGTAGCACAAATAACATTCCGTACCCGAGCCAACCCACTATAAATTCATACTGATGCCCGAAGGAAAACTGGACGGACGCAATTTTTAAAAATGAAAGTAAGCCAGCGTGGGCAATGGGAATTCTGGGAGGGCACAAGCACGCATGAATGAGCTCATATGAAATATAAATCATTATCATTTGTGTCCCAAATAATGACTGATGATAAGTGATGCCTTGGAAATGGCAATCATAAAACACGACCCGCTTCTCCAGGCATCCGACCCGACCCACATCTTTTTTTTATTTTTATTTTTTTTGAAGTACTTTTTTGGCCTTTTCTGGCTTTTATTGATAGTACAGCTGAAGAGTGTGACAGGAAACAGGGTAAGAGAGGGGGAGTGACACGCAGCAAAGGGACCCAGGCTGCAGTCAGAGCAGAGATGAGACACACGCCACTCTGTGTCCAGGCTGCAAATGAATCGTGGATACACATGTTTGCCGCCGTTCCCGTCCAGGCTTACAGAGTGGGGTGTAAATGTACTGTACATTACCAAATAATAGCCGGGATTCAATTAACTGCAGGGTCCCCTTTAAACACCGGGTGCAGGTGTATATTTTTTATAAATAACCGCCAGTTCCAAATAAATGCTGACTCTAATTTTTTTTTTTTTGAGTCGAGGAAGAAGATGTGGCCACTGACACTGCACATTTTCCTTCGCCTTTTTCCCATATTGCTCTTGTTTTCTGTCAGTTAGTATCACATTCATGATCGCCATGGCTCCAGTGCAGCAAAAAAATAAAAGTACAACTTGAAATTCAAACTTTCTGTCGTAAGATAGCAAAACTTGGGAGAAGCCGCCGCTAGATGTTTCTCTGTCGACCAGAAGAGAGTGAGAGATTGATGAAAAATCAAACTGAGCTTCAGTGTCTGTCCGCGGAGGACAGCAACAGGGCCAGGCTGTCTGGTGGAGGGAGGAAGAAGGCTAGCGAGGAGCTTAAGATAAACATGCGGGGATGAGTTATCAGCAAATGGGCAAGCCACGAGAGAGTGTCCCGCAAAAAGGTTCATGGCGATGGCCAAACAAATGTACGCCACCAGGAGTGACAGCAGAGATGAGGAGTTTGCTGCGAGTGCTGGTTGGCTAAATCATTTCCTCCACCGCAACTTCACTTGCAGAGGACAACTATTGCCCAGAATGATGCCAGAGAATTCACAGAGAAGCTGGCAAAGTTTGTGAGATTTTCATCCTGGATTTCTGTGTGGAAGGAATTAAACGCCTGTCCCAAATTGCCGCCTGGTCGCAAATAAATGCCTGTTCTGTTAAGTGATTGAAACAAATAACCCCTGCTCTAGATAGTATGGGCAAGGGGCTTAAACACAAAAGCTCCAGTGTGTGTGTGTGTGTGTGTGTGTGTTAGTATTGCAGGAATCATCCACAAAGAAATGATCTTTCTCATGGATTAAAATCAAGATCAAGCAGAAAGGAGAGCATCATCTCAAAGTTACATTAGAAGAAGATGAGGTGAAGCTTACTTTTCATCGAAAAATTTTCTCCAGAAGTCAGCAGCATCAGCTTTTGTGATCCTGAAAGTGTCCCCCTGGAACTGTCCTCCGGGAAAGATGGCTTTGATTTCAGCCAACATGTGGCTGAAGATCAGAGACAGCTTGGTCAGGTTCCTCCTGCAGAGATGAGGCCAGAAAAGATGTACAAATAGAAATCATTCAATCCTCAGAATTCCAGACACATTCGCAAATGTTGTTGACATGACTTGATACTATCTCAGCCCAATACACAGCACCTCAAAGAACAGAGATGATTAACAAAAGCAAATCTCAAGACGCTGTATTGTATACCAACAAAATGCCCACATTTCGCTCAAGATGTCCAATCGGTAAAAAGTAAAGCAGCAAGTTGCAATGAGTGGGTTTTGGCATAATAATCCTAAATTTGGTACTTTTGGTTGAGGCTCAAAATTGTTTGGTAGACCAGGTCCAAAGCTCTCTTGGAAGACATGTTCAAAAATGTATGATGATTTGTTCCAAATTTTGTGATGTTTTTGTTTTGTTTTTCATTTTTTTGTGATGGTGTTACCAATATATTGTTTATCAAGTGTAAGGATATGCCCCCTTGCACCAATCAATATGGTATTGCAGATTTTGGTTAATAAGTAAGCAAATAAAAAAAAATATATATATTTCTATATTATATCTATATTCATTTCAAAAAGTGGCATTGATTTTGAGATATGCAATTCATGGTATCTGTGGTGGCCTTTATGAGTTATGCTAGAATTTCTTTAGTAAACTTATTCCCTGAATTTATGTACAAAGAATGATAATGATCCAAGCAATGGTTCATGAGTTATGGTCAATTTCTTCTAAGCGACGCCTTTTGCAAAGATACTTTGATTGATAGTGTCCATGTTTTTTGACTGATCAGGCTAATTTGAATATAATTTGTGTATCTCTGTCCCAAAATGCTGTATACAAAATTTGGTGTTGATAAGGTCAAATTTAAAAAAGGAGTTGTCACTTGCCTGTTTTCCACTTGCCTGAGTCCTATCACCTGGATTGGTGTGTCAAATTGCAGGTCAATTAGAATTACTCTGTTCCCTTGGCAAATGTTTTTGTTGTCAAATTTAGTTTCTATAAGGCAATGCAGATTCGTGGTTAATCAACACTACCAGACTATGCAAACCAAAAACAGGGAAAGTAAGTGTCGCAGTTTCTGAGAAAGGCTATTTTGGAATTTGTGGTGCCCCCTACAGGTTGTGCTACAAATGCTTTGGTAAACTAATACTGATGCTGTATACCAAATTTGGTGTTGATTGATAATAATAATAATAATAATAATAATAATAATAATAATAATAATAATAATAATAATAATAATAATAATAATAATATCATCATCATCATCATCATCATCTCTCTATAAATGCAAGGAATCTCTGTCTGTCTGTGTGTCTGCGTGTCTGTGTATGTGTGCCTCAAATAGCTCTGTGGATCAGGATCAGACTGACCTGAGATTTTCAGCATGGCTGCTGCGTAATTCAAGGGTGTTCAACATCACATTTGTTTGGACTACAATAATACCCTTAATAAATTATTTCATAAATGCTTTACAAATGGTAGCATTTTCCACCATAGCCACCATAGTCACGTGCGCACCAGAGCCGTCGCACACCCTTGAACCACCACCCTCGGGTGACAAATTTAAAAAATGCTGTATCCTTGACTTCAATGACAGATTTCTCTAGGTTTGAACATTACATTACAACATTCAAATATTTATTTTTTATTTTAAGTTGTATGCTTATTTTAATATTCCATGTACATTGAGAGCAAATTTAACTATGGTCAGAGTTCTTGTTTGCGTACACATTATGTGGCGACTATAATAACTAGACAAATTGCATTTCCTGCGAAATTACAGTGTGAATGCTGAAGGCCTAAGGGAAATCTGCTGAATGTACTGCTGAAAAGCTGAAAAAGCTGAAAAGCTAAAGGCAGAAAGAGCATAAAAAGCTGAACATGCTGATAGCTGAACAGTTTCTGTAGCTAAACATGAAGCTGAATGTATAAAGAACAAGTTTTCTTACATTTCTATGTATACATTCTCTATGTTGAGTAAAAGGTTTGGGATCTAAATCAAGCTGAAGATAATTTTTTTCTTGATCAGCTTCAGCTGCTGTACACTCTAGCGATGATGTCACGCACTCTAGCCAACGCAATACACACCCATTATAAAGTCAGAAGACGGGCTAAAAGTTCTTCAAACTAAAACTGTGATTAGTTCAAAACCGTACAATATTTTTAAAAACAAGCCCAATAGTTGAAGGTTGGGTGACTCTTTTAAAGTTGGAATGGTGTCTCTAGCTCAAAGCATGAGGGAGAAGAAGAGGTTGAAAGTCGAGGATTTTTGAAGAGGATTTGAAGCTTTTCCCAGCAGCAATGTTTTTTTTTGTTTTTTTTTATAAAAAGCTGAATTTATGAAAAAGTTAAAAAGTTGAAAAGCTGAAATCAATAGCTGAACGTATGCTGAAGTTATACCTGAATGAAATTTGAAAAAATCCCCATGAGGATGAATGGGCAAAATTTTGCATAAAAAGCTTATATTTCCAAAATTATGAAAGGTAGAAGAAAGAAAAATAGAAGCACACATGTCCTTAAAAAGCTGAACATTTTGATACTTGAATGGTTTCAATAGCTCAAGAACTGTAGGAGAATAAGTGTGCCGAAAAATGTACGGAAGAAGAATAAAAACTTTAATAAATTCCAGAAGAACAATAGAACAGTTATTTTTAACGCAAACCACATTTTGTTCCTAAATCAAGGCAAGTAGGTTTCCTGCCTATACCTAACGAAACTGAGAGTGTGTGACAAAGGAATGTTATACCTGTGTTTCCAGTTTTACACAGTCATTTCTGGGCTCTCTTCCTCGAAAAGGTGTAAGCGTGTAGTTTGATGATAAAAGAGTTCTGCGGAGGCAAGGCTGGGTGGAATGATTGAGCAATCTTTATTGAAACAGATCTCAACAGATCTCCATCGTCCGAAACAGAATTGGCTGCATTCAGATGTTCTCAAATCTACAGCCAAAGCAAGGCTAAAATGTTTCGCCCTCGGGGCGCCGCATAGCTCAGTCGGTAGCGTGCGCGACCCTTGTGCTGAGGCTCTGCAGCGGACCCGGGTTCTACTCCCGGCCCGGGTCCCTTTGCTGCGTGTCACTCCCCGTCTCTTGCCCTGTTTCCTGTCAAACTCTTCAGCTGTACTATCAATAACGCCAGAAAAGGCCAAAAAAATACTTTAAAAAAAATAAAATGCTTCGCCCTCTGCCCTATCAGAAGTCCTATCAAGCCTTCGATCTTAGCAATTGCCACCCAGTTTTCTCTGGTGTTGAGGCCTTTTTTAAAGTCTATTTTCCATACCCGCCTACTTCTCTTAATTGGTCACTTTGATAGATCAAAGGTACATCTATCCAATGGGAGATCTGCCTCACACCCCCTATGAAACAACTCTTGCGTGTTACTTAACTTTGCTGATGTCAGCTAAAGTGGACAGGATGGTCTCTCTATACTTAGATGACAATTCATAGTTGGGTCAGCTCCAAACCTCTGGTGTTGGTCCCTTCCTGTAGCTTATCTCTGATGCCCACCTCCGGGCTGATCAAGGCTCCTGGTCATGGGGACCTCTGCCCTTTCGTATTCCCACACTTGACTACAGGGGAGCATCTGGTCCTGTCCCATCCTGTCTTCTCCTATTCACTATTGTCTTAGAGCCCTACAACACATGAACCAATGATTAATCTAAACTTACATTTTGACTTTTGTAACCTCTGATGTAAGACATATGAAGTGTACAATGTGCTCCTTGCCTTCACACATTCAGGACCATTTCACTTCCTATTCTTTACAGTGGATATTGCAGTTTAGCATGACTGTTAAGATGATGTGTTTTATGTAAGCATATAGGAAGCCTCACAGTCATCTAGATCAGCTTTGACTCAAGAAGCATTAAAGCTAGTGATTAACATGGGTTCATGTGTTAAGTAACAAGAGTTTTTTTTTTTTTTAAATATCACTTCAAATCTATCATGATCTTCCAGTCAGTGAGACAGGCACAAAATATGAGATTTTAATTTGCAAAAGAAACAGATGATCTGCACTAAGTGGATTTTGAGCATTAAAATATCTTTTTTTACGATTGCTTCGTCTCAGTTTTCACAATTGAATTTATTGACAAAATTAATGCTATACTCCTGTCAATGCTATCACAACATTGTAAAAAATTTTGCACTGAATTTTAATGATCATCTGATTTTAAAAGCAAAGTAAACATGAACAATGCTGACAAACAGAAACTAATCCACTAACGTTTTTGCCTGAGCATGCTTATGGTAATGAGAAAGAAGCAAAATTATTATCAAAAATGATACAGCATAAGTGTGAAATTTTCATTTAAGTTATTGAATATGCTGAAACTTTGTTAATGATGATCCAGTGGCAGCTGAACGCATTGCTTACAGCTAAAACAATACTATCTTTAGAGCAGCTGATCAGCTTGCCTTCTGCTTGGGGAACAACTGTGATTTCACCACATCACTCACAGTGACTCAAGCTGGAGGGGCAGGTGGTGGAACAGGATGATGTCTTTGCGTACCTTGGTACTGACATTGACCACAACCAGTAATGCACACAAAATATAGACAGGGTCCACAAAAAGGCCTAACAGTGCATGTTGCTCCTCAAGAGGCTAAACAGTATATCAGTCGCTCATTGAATCAGACCTCACATCATACATTGCATCTCGGTACAACATTCTTACTGAAAAAAAACAAGAAAATACTTACCAGAATCATCAAACATGCAGCTAAGATCACCAGCACAACTAAAATCCAACTTTCAGAACTTTACAGTCATGCAATCGAAAGAAAATCACTGAGGACTATTAACATCCACTTCACGACTCATTTCAGCCACTCCTTTCAGGCAGTAGTTTCAGAGTACCCCTGCAAATAGGTAACTTACAAGAACTCTTTTATTCCCGCTGCAATATGCATTTTACACAAGGCAAAGTAGACCCTTCTCTTTTAACATCATGCTGCACACATGTGTTTAACTCTTATGTGGTTTTATGTGAGTTTCATGGGTCTCATTTCATCACTGAAAAAACGTTTATTCATGTTGTCCAAGCTCTAACAGAAAGAAATTGTCCAACACTATGTGACAGAGAAAAGGTATCTTAAATCTTAAATAAATACAATGCTCTATAGACTGAATTTGAACAAAAACAAAAAACAAAAACAACCCAGCCTCTCTCTGAGACACATTCTCGATGCTTCCATTTCTCTGACTATACTCAATACTTTAAAAAGTGACAAGGTTGTACTACAGAATCTCGTCCATATATGAGAGCACCGAATACATGAATTTTTAGAGCCCCCTAGTGATTAGTTGACATCAACTTTTATAAAAAGCCTCAGGCCCTGAGGTTTTTTTTTAATCACAGTTACTATTACCGAAATGCAATGGCTGTTTCCACTATTTCTGCAGTCTCTCTGACAGGTGAGTGTAAATTGATGTTGATGGCAACATCAATCAGCCCACTGTTATTCATGTAAAATGTGTCTTTGATGGATACATTTCATACATACATCTGTCCTTTTTTACTATCAAGCAGGGATACAATACGAAAAGGAATGGCATAATTTCATTAGCTGCACCAGGAAAATGCTTCAAGTACTGGTCCTAGCAGTCACGTTAGCCGACTGCTTGAGACTGTTGCATATGAATAAGTAATTTTTTAAAAGACAATACACTGTGCATTTCAATGCATGATTTGACAATAAGCTGACCACAGTAGAATGTGGGAAACAAGTATGCACCTGAGAATCCCTATAAATAATCGCTTGCCACCCGTCACATAAGCTTCCTATCACTATTCTTTTTTTTCTTTTTTTTTCTTTTTACATAGCAACAGCCCTGTGTTGTGTGAAATGACTGCAAATTCTGGTGTAACAGAGGCTATTTCTGGTTGTTTGGTTGGTTGCAACTCGGGTTGTGGTATTACAATAAATTGAAAGTAATTTCAAGGTCCTTGAAAAGCTCTAGTGTCAGATAAGCTATTCTTTCTATAGGACAACCACTGCCAAAACAGTAGAGGATTGAGACAGCACCTACATCAACAGCCTAACCTATTGGCCAACACTGACCAGTGTTTATAATCAGTCAAGAAACCTCTGGATCTCCTTCCTGTATGTAGTTGCTTATGCTAATTGTACTGTATAAAACAGGGGTGGGGGAACCCCTGGCCTTCGTGCAAGACTGTTTGGTCCGGCCTGCGAGGCAATCCATAAATACACCCACACAAAATTAATTCAGGAAAAATGATTGCAAATGTGCAATTAAATGCCCCTGGCCATGACCAAGGTCACTGAACACAATATCAGTGCAACTGTCATCGCATCATGTTCTTCAGTGACTGGCACGTGACAACAATGAGAGGAGACTAGTGTTGCCTGAAACGGGGGATGGTGAGTAAGACAAGAAAAGTTGTGGAGTGTCACTTTTTCAAGGAAAATGGGCAAGTAAATTCGTCTTTGTGAAAGTGAAAGGCAAGTCTGTGTGCCTGGTTTGTTGTGATGCTCTAGCTGTAATGAAAAAAGCAAACCTTGTGCATCATTACATTCACAAAACATCCAAAATTGGATGCACTGAAAGGACAAGTGTGCATGGATAAAGTTGATGCTATTCGATGGAGATGATTGGCCAGCAAGCACCGCATTAGGTCACACTGATATGATAATGATTCAAAAGAGTATGTTTCTTTTTTTCCACCTCAGATTGAATGTAGAGAAGCTTATAATGTACCTCTAATCATTTCAGAGCATTCTGAAGTGAAAATAAACAAATACCGCCCTCTGAGATCTCATAAACCAGCTTCAAATCACTCGAAAAATCTGAGCTATATTCAGCCTGCTTTTAAAAGAAAACTCCCTGTTTCCACTCAACAATTTTACCTCAGATTCATAGTTGACAACCTTATATGAGACAACTCAGTTCTGTCATTTTCAAGTGATTTAAAGCTGATACAGATTTTAGATGGCTGATTTGTATTCTTTTTTTTTTTATTTCACATCAGAAAGCGCTGAAATGACATTATACATTATACAGTACATTATAGGTTATCTACTGCTCAAAGTGCCAAACATCAGTGAATATAAAAAGAACAGAAAATTAACTGGATTAAAACACTAAGATACATTGAGATGGATAAAATTAAAATTGGCTAAAACACTAATGTCATGATATGGTAATGCTCATGATAATGGTCATGACATTCATGTTATTGCAATTAAGTTAAAAAGGCCATAAAAATTATGTTGTGAGCTGCTTACCTTTAAGAAAAAATTGTCATGGCCCCTGAGGGATGGTATGAAAATTGAAATGGCCCTCGATAGGAAAAAGGTTCCCAACCCCTGGTCTAAACAATAAAAATATATACTATTTTTGTAGTGTTATTTTTTTACATGTGCTCCAAACAATGGAACAAAGAGTCTTTCCTAATTGAGTTGTTAATATTAGTGTACTACATAAAGTGTAAGAACCATAAATGCATGGTTGCTTAAGCTGAAAGTATAAAGAAAAGGCATTTATCATTTTCAAGACTTTATTCAAACAATTTAGAGATAATGCAAAACAAGGAGTAAATACAGAACGACAAATCAATAGGTGTCAGGCAGAGTTCCAGCACTTAATGTAATTGCTCCAAACATAGTCCTTGAATTTTGGTCTGCAAAGAAATAAATGAGCAACATGATTAAATATCTTTATGGAACAGAGCTCAACTGTCCTCAGCATACAGTGAACATATACACTTTCAATGACTGATACTGTAGACATTCCTGGACCAAACTGCACAGATGACCAAGTTTATATCATTTTATAGTTTTCCCAAGTACCAGTCCTTAATTTTTCTTACATGTTCCTACTTACTGTGTTTATTATCATGCACCAAAACACAAATTCAAGTGGTGAAAAACTACTTGGCAAAATATGTGATTATGATAAGGGCGCTTGTGAGTCCAAATCACATGCCTGGTCAATATACTGTACAAACAACAATAGTTGTACGTGGTGTTTATCAGGACAAAAGCACCAGTAATGTTCTGTGCTGGATGCTGACCTGCTCATGAGCAATCTTTTGAGCCTGAAGATCCTCTACTCAGTGTATCAACATCTGTTCCTTGACCCGTTGCCCTCCCAAGTCCATCTACCTCCACTTTCTCAGACACTGCTGGTTGCCCTCCTGTAGTCCTCTCTGACAGGATGATCTGTTTTGCTCTGTGGCATGTCTTTGTCATCAGAGTTAGTGATGCTGTCATCGTGGAAGTTCTAACATACAAAACATATCATCATCATCATATCATCAGTCCAATACAATATTGACGTGCATCTGTGGGAAAAAAATAAATAAAAGAGGCCCACTACTAATCTTGATGTTTCAGCTTGCCATATCTATGTTACAATGGCCAGCTGCTGCTAGCTAACCAACAATAAGTTACAATATTAGAATAACATTCAAAACAATATCTGAATGCTACTTTTAATATGATAATATTAGGTTTTACTTACGGGTGAATGAGACATTAAGTTGCAACTTGTAGTTAGATGTTGTGATGAAAACAATGCACTAGTACTTTTCCTCCCACCATTCATGAAGACCCGGACTCTGACGGCTGTATTCGGTAGTGGTCGGACAATGCGCATTCATGGTTTTGGGGGAGCGGCTTGTATCTTAAAATGGTCCTGCTCTGCCATGATTAACTTTGACCCAGATTGGCTACTTCCTCCAGCATGTGGGCCGGAGAGCCCCCTCACCTCCTGACCTGGCAGATCTTCTTCTCTTCCACAATCTATGTGTTTTTCCACCACACATGTCGAACTTTTATTTACGACCGTGGTTGTTCCTGGGTCTGACATTCCAATCTCACTGCAGTCTCTATCCTCATCCAAATCCCAATAAGTTCTGAATAACTAATAAACTACAATTTCATGTTCTTAATTTTAGAAGATTCACAAATGGCATAAAAAGGTCATAAAACTGATGTTTCATGTTTCTCAATGTACTGTTAAACCAGAATGAAGTTATTGCTTACTGAGTTTGAAGTCGGGGAGAAGCCAGCCCCTCCCCTTGGTAATTTTCAGATCATTATCCTCTTTGTGTATAATACTTTGTTATTTACCAGTTAAATGTCTTATATGTTTTATTTAGTTAGAACTACAAGGAATATGTACAAGTCCTGGTCCCACTGTGTATTGTACATTTTGTTTATGTTGTATACTTCATCGTTTTATGTCTTAATCATGTCCTAATCCTTTTGAATGATCATAAGCATGTCGCATCTTTTCACAAAGAAAGAAATTCGACTTTTAAGATGGTGAAGTTTTGAGAAGGTTAAAACATGATTACAAAACATTAAATACAATAGTTTAGTTAGATTAAACTTCTGGGAGCCTAAACTCAGATCACAGGAGGAGGGACACTCAACCAGCCCCCACCCCTTGTGGTCCATCTGCTGCAGGCCATGAAACAGAGACATGCACTCTCTCTGTTTGACTCTTTTTCTTCTCTCTCTTCCTTCTTCTCTTCTCTGCACTCTTCTACTCTGCTAGTCTCTGCCCTTTCTCCTCTCTCTTTTCTTCCCTTTTTATTTTTAAAGTAATCTTTAATTCTATTTTTGCAAAAAGCTCTAAGAAAAGTGAACTGAACCACCACTTTGAAGTGTTTTACTTATCCAAGTTTTAACAGAACAAAATTTTCTTTTTGATTTTTAAAGTATCACCGCCTGATCCAGAAGAGGTTGAATTAGTTAAGAATCAGAACTTAAGAACCACCACCTGAAACAACGAAGAAAAAGTCTTTTTCAAGACTATCTGATGAAGAACGTTGCAGTTATTGTCTGCTTCAGAAGCCTTGCAAGGTGTCTCCAACAAAAGAGACTTTGTGTGCTCCCAGCCAAGACTGACTCTGGCCTCAGCGCTTCAAAGGCGGAAACCCCGCTGGGCCGTCAGGACCAAGGTCCCTCAACAGAGTACCGGCCTTCCCTCTGGCTACTGGACCAACACACCGTGCCGTAGTCCAACCTAGAACTCTCAAGGAAACCAAGCTTCAGGATCTCCTGACTCCCAGACAAACAGCCTGAATGTCTTCATACAGCTGGATCCACACATGTGAGAATGAGTGGTGTCTAAAGTTCTGACTTCTGTCTAGGTTCTGACTTCTGTCTAAGTTCTGACTTCTATCTTATAAAATTAAGAGAATTGAGATTAGGGTCTTGTTAGTATTAAAAATTATTCCCGTAATATTTAATATATAAAAACCCGACCCTTTAACTCCACCATCTGCCTAACTCTAACTTCATTACTTTCCTAATTACAGTCTTTACGTTTTCTGTTGTCTGTTGTTGTTCGTCTAAAATTGTCATTCCATTTATTTTACCCCAAATTATTTACTCAATAAACATATATAATCATTTGTCTTTGTCTGGAACTTAATTCTAAGGTGGAGAACCGATAGATCAAACTTGTACAACTAGGTGCTTGGAATAAATTGCTCCGGATTATTCCAAGAACTAAACAACGGAGGTGGTGCCCCATTAATGAGTGTATAATTAATCGCCAGTGATTAATTACCCTTGATATCAAGCAGTAGTGTCTCCGACACTACTTTCAAATTAAAAGCCCTCTGCTAAGAACCCAGTTCTAAACTCCAATGGGATACAATGTAAAGCTCTTATTTTGAAGACAAATGTGTTTTCTTTCTTACAGGGAATGCAAATTCTTACTGATCTTCCTGAACACATCTGTTAGATGGAAATTGAAAATGAGTTGTAGAGATTGTACAAAAGTTGTTTTTTATCGAATTCAAGGCTCCCCTCAGGTGCGCACATGTTCGAAGGTATACCTCCATATCCTGTCCATACATCGCCCCCCCGCAAAAAAATAAAAAAAACATTCTCATCAGAGCTACACTATTCATGTAGGTCACCTATTTTGGTTTCAAAATGTCAAATTTCGCCGAAAGGTGAGTGATTTTCATGCCTGCATACTGGGTATTTGTTGTTATCAATGAGCTGGTGGTGTATTTCCACAGGCACAGACAACCCTGAACACAGGTGAACATCCAGGGAATGTACATTGAGATTGAGTGACATCTTACAAGTACCTGGGAGTTCACATGAACAATAACCTGGAATGGACTGATGAGACTGCAGCTACATACAAGAAAGGTGAGAGCAGACTCCATCTGCTGAGGAAGCTCAGGTCCTTTGGAGAGCAGGGGGTACTCCTTACTTCTTTCTATGACTCTATGGTGGCACCAGCCATTTTCTATGGCGTCATCTGCTGGAGCAGAAGCATCTCAGAAGCAGACAGGAGGAGAGAGTGGTGGGAGAGAGCAGGATGTTGGACAAGCTGTCATCTCTGCTGGTCCAGGAGTCCCACCCCCTGCAGGCCACTATCACAGCACTGGGCAGCTCCTTCAGCAACAGACTAATACAACCCTAGTGTGTGAAGGAGAGGTATCACAGGTCCTTCTTTCCTGCTGCTTTCAGACTGTCCAACCAGCACTGCTCCCAATAGACTTCACTCTGCACTGTGCAATAACACTATACAAAACTCATTCCTGGTTTTGCACCATCTGGTTAATTTTCTTAACAGCCATATTTAGGGCCCGAGCAAGGAACCTGCAAGGTCCCTATTGTTTTTCAAAAGTGCGTTTTGGCACATAACTCCCATATACTTTGTCGCACATGCAAAAATCCATCCTACATACATACATCCACGCGTTCAGTGCATTGTGCTGAATCTCCTGGTGTACGCCCATTTCCGCCTTTTTTTTTTCTCGCAAATTCGCGAAATTCGCGAACCTACTTTTTCAACTGTTCCCAGGCGATTTCACCAATTTGCACCCAACTTTGCGCACAGAATCTGTGGACTCTCCTGACAAAAAGTTATTAAAAGAATTTTCATATTCCACACAATACTCACGTAATTAAATAACAACTTCCTGTACATTTTGCTCGAAACACAAAGTGTTGCATATCTCCACATTGGTCTGTTCGAATGATATGGAACTCAGGCAACTTGTCATGATACCTGTTTGTGCTTGTTCTTGTATCTGGTTTTTGGTTTTTTATATTTGATTCATGTCTTTATATCATGTCTTGCTGTGTCCTATGTTTTGTTTTTCCATGTCTTGTGTCTTATGTTCTGATTTTCCATGCCCTCATGTGTCCTTTAAGTTTCTCCTATGTTCTCCCCTCTGGCTCCCTCTGTCTGTTGTTTTGTTCCTTTCATGTTTTCTCATGTGCTCCTCCCCCTCGTTACCTCACCTAGCATCCTCCCTCCTCTCTCCTCACCTGTTCCTAGTCATGTCATTAGTGTCTGTGTATTTAGTCTCTGTGTTCCCTTCACTCCCTGTCTGGTCATTGTTTGTCTTTGCCTGTCCAAGTACCTGTCCCCTGTTTGGTATGTTTTGGTTTTGAGTTTTCCATGTTTGAGTTGAACTTGGATTTTTGATTTGTACTTTGTCTTGCTGTTTTCTTTTGTTGCTATTTTGCCTTGCTGGTTTTGTTTTGCTACTTTGCCTTTTGCCCCTGTTTTGTCTGCCTTGTTGTTGTTCTTTTTTTTTTTTTTTTTTGCATTCAGCTTTTGTTAAATAAAAGCTCACCTTTTGTTTGATCCCTTTATCCTTGCCTCCCATGTGTAACTGCGTTTAGGTCCACCTCCCCTTTCCATAGTTTTCCCCTTTAAACCCCCAACCTGACAGAATGACAGGACCTTATAAAATGGACCCAGCAGTAAATGGCCTGGAGATAATCCGCTGGTACCAGGACTTTGTGACAAATCCTGCTAGCAGGGCTCGTCAAATAGCTGCTAGCAAACTTTTCTTTCAAGCCCATGACTCGGCCCATGCCTCAGCCACAGCCAAGCTACCAGCCCAAGGCCATGCCTCAGCCCAGCTACCGGTCCAGGCTTCTGTCACAATCCTGGACAAGCCCTCAGTTTCCCCTTTTTGTGGAACCCGGCTGGCCTACAAAGTGCCCCCACCGAGAAAGCGACGAGCCCGTCCACGTCCTGGCTCCCTGAAGTCGGGCTCAGGGTCCTCAGCTCATGCTTCAGCTCCAGCCACAGCCGAGCTCCCAGCCCAAGCCCCCGCCGCAGCCACAGCCGAGCTCCCAGCCCAAGCCCCCGCCGCAGCCACAGCCGAGCTCCCAGCCCAAGCCCACGCCGCAGCCACAGCCGAGCTCCCAGCCCAAACCCACGCCGCAGCCACAGCCGAGCTCGCAGCCCAAACCCACGCCGCAGCTACAGTCGAGCTAGCAACCCAGGCCTCGGTCTCAACCCCAGTACTTGCCAGTGGCCCCCAGATGGCGCCAGTCCCTGCTCCTCGGTCGGAGGCCTGGCCGAGGCCTGTTCCTGCACCTTGGTTGGAGGCCCACACCAAGTCTAGTTCCTGCTCCTCGGTCGGAGGCCCAGCTGAGGCCTGTTCCTGCACCTCCAGTCATATCTCCACATCGGTTCATCGGGTTAACACAACATTTAGCACTATCATTGTCAATGCCCTCCTGAAGACAGCTGATGAAGGGTTACCAATCCGTCACTACGTGCTGCTCTGGTGGCAGTCTAATTTAATATTTGGTACTATGCCCACACCATAACACTTATGGAAATTAAATTCATAGGGGTGGTATATCAAAAATGACCAGTAGGTGGTGCTATTTTCAATGCAAAAGCATTTTTCGTTAATCGCGAAAAATGGAAAACCTACTTTTTCAAACTCATGCTAGGCGATTTGATTTGCTCCAAACTTTGCATGTAGCATTTGTGGACCCTCCTGATTTTATAATGGGTGTGTATTGTGTGAGCTAGAGTGCGTGACATCATCGCTGGCGTGGAGGTGATGGTATTTCAGATGAAGTATTTACACTTTTTGCTGTTGAAGCCCCAGAGCGTCAAGCACTCAAGCAGCTCCTCCATAAGCCGCAATGTTAAGTTTGAGCCTAAATTTCTGGAAGAGAGCAGACAGTACCTGTTTTGTTTCTTGCTCTGCCACCCTTATTTTTCACTCTACAGAAATGTTTAAAAAAGCCATCACAAAATTCAGCATTGTCTCCTGTTGCTCATATACATATTTTGGCAATAACCATTACATTTTTGTCAAAAAACAACTTTGGGAGGCATTTTCGACATTCATTCTTATGGGGAAAATTTCAACTTTGGCTGTGGAACTGCTCCAGCATATGTGCAGCCACTGGTGCCAAGACAACTAGCAGTGAACAAGTCAGGACATGCCCAGTCACACTGAAAAGCAGCAGACCAGTCAGTGAGCAGACCCTGTAAAGCTGCATGGACTTTCTGTGTGTTTCCCTAATGATGTCTGCATTCTTGAGTAAATGTAAGTGGTTTCCACTTTTAGTTATGGATAATTTGATCACTATTGCAGTTTGAGTTATTTTACAAGGAAACATGTTGTGTGACTTTGAGTTAGCTCAGTAGTCTGTGTCTCAGTAGTAGTTAGCTGCCATTTGCTACCACTGCAGCTACATTTGGATTGTGAGGACTTAATGATGAATATTTCATTTGTAATGCCAATTTTGCAACTCAGTCTAATTGTTGTGATTGTGACCATGCTTGTAGTTAATAGAGTTTAAAGGTTGAATTATTTACTGTGGTTAACAGTCAGTATGTAAAGCCATGATGCTGTTTAGCATGCTTTGCCTCCGCTAATGTTATGCTGGAACTTGTACTACTTATTCCACTTCTAATATTGCATCTTTGTTGTTTGTATTATGCTTAAGTAGTGGTTTGCAAATAAGCTATGGAAATTACTGCTGAACCTTATATTCTTATGCTCATATAGCAGCTTATTTAGAGATGTTTGTTTGTTTTAACTGCTGAATAACATTTTTAGGATTGCTGTACAGTTTATTTCCCTTCTTTTCAGACAAAACACACACACACACACACACACACACACAAATTGTACACTTATGTTAAAGTCCAACAAAGTCATTTAAGGGAGTCAAATCAGGGCCCGTATTCACGAAGAACCTCAAGGCCAAAAGTAGCTCCTAACAGGCGAATTTAGAAGCAACTCCTATATATAATGGGCGTGTCAGTCATAACTTTAGGACTCTCTTTAGGACTAATTTTTGAAAATAAGAGTTATTCACAAAACATTGTAGGCCTAAAAGTACCACCTACATCTGGGAGACCTTAGAAGTAGTCCAGAGGACTCCTAACTTGCTAAGACCTGGTCACAGCCGAATGCTTTGGAGATGCTAAATGACAGGGAATTATTCAAACGATGTCGGATGGACTGTGAAGGGACTGAAGCTGTGGTTGACTTGGTGAGGGATGCAATAATGTCCCCAACCAACCAAAACAATCCAATAATGCTGGAATTAAAATGTTTGGCAACACTCAGGTGATTTAGAAATTGTCTCACCACGTCTGTGTCTCATGCAGTGCATTCGCACAGGATAAGCGAAGTCTGTGGTTTAACTCGAATTTACTGACATTATCCCCTGGGTCGATCGCACCAGAACTTGCTGGAGCAGCACAACCGTTAGATATGGATATTTTTTAATAAAATAACTGGTGAGCCTGTTGAAGGATGGAAACATGTTCCTTACCTAGGACCCTATAAAATCTGTTTTATTTTTTCGCAAATTCTGTTATTTTTTTCTGTAATTCTGTTTTTTTCATTTTAATTTTTGGGAATTACGTTCTTTCCGTTTTGATTTTTGGGGATCCCAATTTTTTTACCTTTTTACTCTTATTATACTACCAAAAACAGCGTGTCTTTAATGTAAATGACTAAAATGTACACAAATTAAATAGAAATTACCTTAAATTAATTGAGGTGACAAACATATTTCCTCAATACTGTACCGTACACTACAGTAAAGTGCATCAAAAAAATGTTGACATAATGTCTTCATACAGTAGTATATTTGTGTTTTTATGGGTTTCATTCAATAAAAACATGGTCTCTCAGGCAGATCCAGAAAATGTTTGCAAACCAAAATTGTTCTGAAAATTTAAGTTGTAAATATTTAAAAAAAAATGGCAAAGATGACAAACAAAATGAGAAATTATACTCGTGACGTTATGTCAATAACATACTAACTAGCTAGCAGTGAAAACACCAACCCTCCCCCTGTCCTCTGAGCTCCCAGCCCAGGCAGAGACAGCTAAGAGGGCTGGGGCTAACTAGCTGACAGGAGCTACTGTTAGCAGCAGTTAACAGTCACTCTGGTATCATATGCCAATAATATCATTCGGACAGGTGACTAACTCTGACGCATTACACCATTATGATTTCTCAGGTCTGCTTCTTTGCAAAGCAACAGTTCACCTGACACATACAAGTTGTTCGGGAAGTACTCAGCTCTGTATTGAGGGGTAAATGTCAAGTTTCTCAGTTTTTTTCACCGATGAAGACGGAGCTGTGGGCAGCCGCTTTGCCATGCCTACATTGTTTTGACAGGGGAGGGGCTCAGTCTGTGGGGAGGGGTGGCGGCGACTTGTTGTGCCATCCAGATTTGCTTCCCTCCGTGCAGTTTTCCCTACACATACGTTCCACCTCCACACGAAAACAGCAGTCAGTGAAATTATGTCAAATTCCGTGACATTCCGCGTTAAAAAGTAGATTCCGTTTTAATCGGCCAATTCCGCAATTCCATGATCGCGGAAATCACAGGGCCCTACTTATCGCATGCTGCCATGCATGTAATCCATCTAATCATCTTTCGAGATTTCGCTCTTATGATGAGCCTCCTCAATTTGCACCCAAAATGCTGTCAAAACTTTCATTTATAATTTCCAACGCAGCCTCCATAATCCTCGACCAGGAAAAAGGCAGAAAAAGGTGTGAAAAAAATACAAAGAACTTTGAGAAAAACAAAAAACGACCCCAAATCACAGAGATGTCAATTCGCACGGGACTAATATTATCAAATGAATTCTGTGTTTGGTAAAACATGCTAGGTAATGTCTGCGGCAGACTAACACAGGATTAAGATCACAGACGAGCTCCACAATTACTACCAATTACTGGAGGTCCCCAGGTTACTAGTCCTGTGCGAACAGGGCTTTTGTAAATCGGAAAAAGTTGCATTCCATCAATACACAAATTGCCTCTGACACATGTTACAATATACTGGACATTGTTGCGAAATGGCCCAGATCAACACACAATTCCCGAATTTTAATGGAGAGTGGTTTGACGCAGCTTTTCGAGCAAATGCCGCTTTTATTGGCAATTCAGGTTTTTCATCGCACTTAATTCTCCTCATAAATACATTTCGTTATCCAATATCTTTTTATAGGCTTTGTCATGGGCTTGTAGGCAACTTCCTTATTTTCGCTTCATGCATTGCGTAGCCTTAATCACTTTTCAGTGGGTTGCCCTGTCACTCAACAACCAATCACCGTTGTCACCGCTTCTAAGTGCGTCCTCATAAAATGACGTCATTCAAAGCAACAGAGAGTTACGACTAGTTTAGGAGTTCAGTGTTTTCATAACTAAAAGTAGGTCTGCGCGGCTTTGTGAATTACTTTTAAGAAGCGACTTCTACATTAATACTTTTAGTCCGATTTAGGAGTACTCCTAACCTTAAGATCTCTGTGAATACGGGCCCAGATCTTTCTCTCCAAGTGCCTTGATTCTTTGACCAAAATCATAGTCCATATCTGCTGCCTCAACCACTAATTCTTTCACTGAGGCTGGCCATCAAATAGAAACTTTACCTTTTTAAGCTCTTTCAGCCCTCAGCCTTTCTGCCTTTTCAGCTTTTAAAAATTCTGCAAATTCTTGACCATTCAGCCTGGCTAATGGATACAAACCACTGTTTAACAGTCTATTGGGTCAAACAGTGTACTCCTCTCATTATTTGTTAATTATATAGATTGCAGGGAGTTCTTCTGATTTCAGCATATATTGTTTAATACCAGCAGGAGGAGCAGCACACCAAATCATTGGAAAAACTTCCTCAGCGGTTGTGTGGACAAGCCTGACTGTAGCATGCACCGACAGCAGCATGCCCCGATGCTCGGGGACTGCGATGGCCTGTTCATCGCTACTTCAGACTCATTTTATGGCCATTTCCTTGCCAAGGAACATGGGGGAAAAAAATGAACACAGTGCTCAGGCCCCAGTGCCAAGTCAAAATATATAAATAAATGTTACTAAAAAAAGGCAAATAATTTTGTATAAATATAAACAAATCAGTAGAAAACTAAATATCCATACTAAAACTAAAGACTAAAGTTTCAAGTCATAGCCCATAACTCAAGTGCAACCTTATAAAGTGCCATAAAGGGAATGGACATTAAAACAATGCAGCAATCGAGGGTGTGGCATTGTTGAGTTGTTTAGTAGCCTGACAGCATCCGCAAAGAAGCCGTTTTTCATTCTGGTGGTTTTCAACTGGATGTTGCGCTGCTTCCTGTCTAAGGGGAGGGGTAAAACAATCCATATGCAGGGTAGATGGGGTCTCGCATGATGCAGGTAGCTCTGTCAGTGCATTGGCTGATGTAGATGTGGAAAGCTGCATCTGGTGGTCTTTTGTGCAAACTTTACTACCCTCTGCAGTGCCTCCTTCTCTGCCTTGGTGCAGTTGCAGTACGAGACTGCGATGCAGGAGGTCAGTACCCTCTCCACCACACATCTGTAGAAGGAGCTGAGCTGATGTTTGAGTTCAGCCCCGCCCCCCTTCAACTTCCTCAGAAAATACAGGTGTTGATGAGCCTTTTTGAGAAGGCTCATAGTGTTTTCACGCCATGTGAGGGTGTTGGAGAGGTGTAAACCAAGTACTTAATTCTGGGGACCACCTCCACAGCTGTGCCGTTGACGTGAAGAGGAGGGGGAGTGGCAGTGCTGTTCACTATCATCTCTTTTGTTTTGTTGTTGTTGAGAGTGAGGTTGTTCTCCCTGCACCACAGCCCCAGTCCATCCAGCTCCTGCCTGTATGCTGACTCATTTCCATTGGTAATAAGCCCCACCACAGCTGTATCGTCTGCGAACTTCACTATGAGGTTACCGTCACAATGTGCTCTGCTGTCATGAGTGAGCCGGGTGTAGAGCAGTGGGCTGAGGGTGCAGCCCTGGGGGAAGTCAGTGTTGAGGATGATGGTGGCAGATATGGTGTTGTTAATCCTTACAGACTATGGTCTATTTGTCAGGAAGTCCAAAACCCAGTTGCAGAGCAATGAGGCTAGTCCGAGAGTTGACAGTTTATTCACCAGTGTCTGCGGTATGATGGTTTTGAAGGCACAGGTGAAATTTAAGAACAGCAGCCTCACATAGGAGTTCTTCTTCACCAGGTGTGTGATGGATGAGTGTATTACGGAAGCGATGGCATCAGCTACGGTGTGGTTTGGCCTGTAGGCATACTGGTGGGAATCAATTGTTATATTGATGGACTTTTTAATTCTCGCCATAACCAGCCTCTCAAAACATTTCATCACAATAGGGGTGAGAGTGACTGGATGATAGTCATTGAGACAAGACACTGTGGAGGCCTTTGGCACAGGGACAATGGTGGATGTCTTGAGGTATGTTGGAACGGTGGCCTGTGACAGTGAGATGTTAAAAATGTCTGCCATGACTGATGAGAGCTGGTGTGCAGAGTCCCTGAGGACCCTGCCTGGAACTCCATCAGGGCCTACAGCTTTGCGGGGGTTTATTTTATGCAGTGTCTTCCTTACCTCAGCTGATGTTGTACTAGGTATATCAGGTGAGATTTTGAACTGTGCGTCCCTTGTCTGTTTGTACACACTTTATCCAGTGTATTGTCACTGCTGCTGAACGTAGGGAGAGTGACTTGCAAGTTCACATAGTTGAAGTCGCCTGCAGCCACATACAGAGCCTCTGGGTGTTTGTTTTGGAGCGGGCTTCATTTCCTTTTGGTGCAGTCTCAGCCTCAATAAGTCCATCTTGTCCTTTACACACATGCTTGATAGAAAGAGTGATGGGACAGCAGGTCTGCTGGCACTAGTCTTAAGCTTGGCTTGTACCCCGGCTCTCTTGCCCCTCTTCTGTTTCCCCGAACACCACCTCCACTTCCCGTGAAGCGGCAAAATCTGTACCTCCATTCCTATGCACTTAATAGCTGTAATCTGCCGAGTTGTGCTTTAAGTTCCAATGTAGCTGGCTGGTTGGTATTTAGCTCAAAAAGCTGAGCCTTGCTGTGAAAACATTAACAGTCACATTAACAATATTAGCACCGGGAGCTAGAGAAGCCGCTGCACTGCTGCGCGCCGCCATGGTAACTGCAAGAAGCCTAAGCTATTCAGAAAATGCACTGAATCCAATTCAATCAGCAGCAAACACCAGACATTCCATAAAGGGAAACAGCAGTTGTGTGTGTGTGTGTGTGTGTGTGTGTGTGTGTGTGTGTGTGTGTGTGTGTGTGTGTGTGTGTGTGTGTGTGTGTGTTTGTGTGCTGATAAAGCCAAGCACATCTCAGTAATTTCATGCTCATGCTTTCATGCTCTTTAGTCACCACTGGGGCTCTAATCAACCGAGGACCAGCCAAAAAACTTTTCATTGGGATGCAGGAGAAAAGGCTGCAAATGCTTACATAATAGTTGTGATTTGAACTAAATTTCCAGACAATTTCCAGGAGAGCTCTGCTCCAAAACCCTCCTATACAAACAGAAAGTACAGTAAGTCCACTGCAATAGCATTCTACATGGTTTGTTTAGTTATTCTTGCTTGTATGTCCTTGCCATGCCCTGTGCCATTAGACTCAGCTTGTCTGTCTGACAAGCGCCCCAGAAAAGCCAGCCCATTCATTAGGGCTAATGGACTCAGGGTGAGGTAAAGCAGGGTGGCCAAAAACTGTTGGATCACAAACACATGGTTGTTACTGACATCCATGGGTAGCTCCAAATGAAACCCTACCAAACAGGTTTCCAGCAAAACATTCAGCAAAAATGGCACATCTTAGCCTCTTGTGGAATGATCTAAAATCTTGCGCTCTTCCAACGAAGCCATAAAGTTGCTGACCCCACTCTACTTGGTGTCACATTGTTGTTGTAGTGATGCCTGCAGTTGTGAAGCTCAACTGCCCACTATCTCTATTCCTACAGTCTAGTTTCCTGTCACCTGACAGATATCACCTCGGTCACAAACTGTTCTGCTACAGTGACAATATTTCCCTCTAAAACATTTGAGCCAGAATGAGGGAATTCAAATGTGGTATTTGTATCTGTGATCTGATTATAAGTGGATAGCTCTAAGTCACACAAAGGAAGAAATACCTTCTAAACAAAAATATAATTATCATTCACAACATTTGACAAATTCATAAGAAGGCCCAAACAATTGCGCAATGTGTTGTAGACAGCGTTTACAAGTTGACAAAGTTTCTTTGAACTCAACAGCTCAAGAAATGATTGAATTTTCTCCAGATCAGACAAAGTAGCCTATATTGATTACTAATTACTGTATTTGTAAAATTGTACATGTTTATGTGCTAGGGGTGAGTATTGGCAAGAACCTCACAATACGACACGTATCACAATACTTTGGTCACTATACGATACACATCACCATATCATGATATTGCGATATAAATAAAGATGAAAACACAAGTACCTGGTGTGACCAGCCAGTGTGGCTGTCATGCATTGCCCTCATCTGCAAAACATGTGTAACCATTTCCAAGTCGTCGGCTATGTAGTGGGACATTATGGTCACATAAGACGCGGTGGCTCTGGACGTCCATCCATCACACATCAAGGCAACTCTGTGCAGTTTGCGCTTTTTTCCCAACTTTCTTTATCTCCTCATACATCCTTGGCAGAGCTGTGTTCACCATGTAGATGTGTTGTGGTATTTTGTAGGCGCAAATCTTTACAGATGAAATGCACCATCGACTCTGTGATACGCTGAGCACAAGGTGAGTTAGAGGGTAGGAAGTTGTCCAGCAGCGTAGTCTAGTTGGCCCAGTCTGCTTTGGCGGCTGCTTCCCGGCTAATATCTCGGAATGGTGTCTTGCAATGTGAACTCACAAGTTCGTTGTGTTCCCTCAATATTTCACAGCGACGAGACATAGCTTACAAACGGCATTCTCTTTGTCCAGCTAGTTGTTCTTGCTATATTTCTTAGCTTTGTTGCCTAAATGCTTCCAAATGTCAGCTTTAAATTGCAGAGGAATTATTATCTTGGCATCCATTTTGGAAAGACCTTTGCCACTCTCTAAACATGAATCATTACTCTTAAAAAAAACTGATCTTTGGAGTTGAAAAATCGATACTGCATTGGGCGGCAAAGTATTGCGATATATTGCTGTATCAATATTTCTATCCACCCCTATTATGGGCACTAAAATATTGTCTTCTTTCATAAATTGAGTATAAATTGTGAAATTGGTTAAAACAGTGTGTTCAAACAGATGCTAAATTTTGGCAGGTAAGAGATACTTCAGACAATGAAGCAGACAGGCTGGTACAGCAAGCTGCAACAAGCGCTTTCTGAAAGGAAAGAAACAACTTAAAGTTTCTGATGTACCACCAAATTTACAAAAAGACACCAATGATTCAGAATTTGCCATAGCTGTTTCACAAAGTTTGTCAAGTTTCTCCGATGCAACAAATCTTGAAATCAGGCAGTTTGCAAGGGAGTCTGGGGATATTGTGGTAAGTAGTTGAAATACAAAAGTTAAGTTAAAGTTAAGTTGGACAGGCATGAACAGGGGACTTTAAGATACATCTCAAAAAAGATCTTCATCAGATAAGAAGATCAAATGTGAGCAAATGTGTTTCTTTCTGTCATGACAATTTGGTTTATAAGAAGTTGGCCCATTCTGATAAGCAGTAAGGTCAAATCTTCTTATCCTCTGAAGTATGCAGTTAAATCAAACACAGTCAACACATTCAACATCACAATATCATAACATCACAGTCAACATTTTTCTCAAATAATGTCAGGGGGAAGGGGAGGAAGGTGGATTAAATCCAACTGCCTGCTTGAAATTCAAGGGTTATCTCTGACTGGAGATAGCTATTGTTATGAAGACTGGAAGTTAAAGGCATAAATAAATAGAATAAAAGTTTCAGGCCTAGGAGAGGCCAGTCTTGTTTTTCTATGCATGTTTTTGTGTTGTGGCTATTATGCAGCTCGTTTGCCTTTCTGCAATGGCTCTCTGTGGCTTTGACAAAAAAGTACATGGAAAAGGAATTTGGAAATTAAATGAATAAGGATTAACATTATCATTGTAGGCCTGAGTGATTCTTACACTCTCTAACTGTACAAATGTATAACCTACACACAGAATAGTATCTCTTCTAGCCAGTTGTTATCTTATCACTGAAATTAATGACCCTGAGCTGATTCTGATTGTTGTGTTCTGAGCATAAAACACAATGATCAGAATCAGAAATCAATTGAGTGTTTCTGATTCTGATCGTTGTGTATTATGTCCAGACCTGAAGGTGTGCAAGTGGATATTTTCTTGACTTCATAAGTGTTCAATTATGGATTTTGCTTGTTACAGCATTAAATACCTAATAAGCATATAAGCATAAGCCAACTAAAGAATAGCCACATATGAAAATATTAATTAATGCTCATTATGGTCTCCAAATAATTTGGATAGGCTATGTAGATTTGCCTGGTATTGCCTTCATTGTAAAACTCAAACAAGTTTTGGCAACGGTAGTGGGCAAAAATGTTTCCTTTCCTGTTTTGGTGCACCTGAGAGCAGAGATACAGTGAGAGCAGATTGGGCATGCTGAAATGTATTGGCTTCACAAAGGGAATATTAGGCAGATGAGATGTATATTAGATCACCTACATGCTGCCGCTACTCAGAATAAGCCAGGTTAGAGGCTCGCGGGGAACAAACAGCTGCAGTGAAGATACGACTGCATGGTGAAGAGTGGAACTAGTGGGTTGGAAGGCTGGGTAAAAAAAACATGGTGTGTAAAATCAGAATGAAATAAGTAAAAATGGGAGAAGGGCACTCAGTGTTTGGAGTCACTGATTTAATTGTTTCTTAGGACTGATATTAGCATTGATTATTCAGGCAAATCATTGCCGAGGAAAGAGCTAAATCAGGCATCCTTTGAGACAGAGAAAGACAAGAGGGAAAATGAGCAATCAGGCACTTCCTGAGGGACATACGGTTCATGTTGGCAAAGGTCAAGACAGCCCTAAAAGACCTCTCTGATGATGGTGGATTTAGACTCTGTAGATTTCCATAGCCAGTAACTTCCCTTCTCCCCATCTGAGATCATCTGGTTTTCAATGGGGAAGGCTTCCAATTGAAGAACCTGCAACTGTTACCCAGGCAGAATGACAGGCAAAAAAGTCCAGCAGGTTGCAACACCAACCAGTCAAAATATATCACACTAGAAAATCTAATAGATACAGATTTTTATTCAGATTTGCATCAAATTGTACTTACTCATAGATGCCAGGAATCTAAATACGCCTGTTTTTTTTCCATCAAGAACCATCCATTATTCCCAGAGAAATTAAAGTTGTAGTCTCTAACTATTTTTTGTTATATTTGCTAAAATTATCATTATGATCTGACAGTATAATAAAAGACAGATCAACTGTGAAATAATCCACTGTCTTTGGGTCCACCCAGTGGGTGTAATTAGATTTGCAAGAATCCACCGCTCCCGGAACAACACAACCAATCAGAGCCAAGGGAAGTGTCTGAGAAGTGTCAATCACTGCTAGTAGCCCCCTCCCACTCGCAGTGCATACTCGGCAGTGCCCCTCCCCAGCTCTCACCTTGTCAGATAGGTTCAAGCTCAAACTCAAACAGTAAACAATGGACAAATGGAAAATATCTGACTTCCTGTTGGGTCTAGGTTATTGGTCCAATAGGATTTTTCTGCATCTGGTCATGATATATGTGACCATTGATTTTCGTACATATTGGTGAAACAGGCCAACAAAGTGTTTTGGGTTTTTTTTTGTTATTTTGTGATAAAAGCACCCCCTTGATGCCAAATTGCACAACATTTGCCTTAGGGGTTCATGGGGAAGGAGTAATCATTGGGACAGACCGATGTGGAGATATACAACTCTTCCTGTTGTGACCAAAATCTACAGGAAGTTGTGTTTTCATAACTTCAGTATTCTTTGGAATATCAAAATTATTTTTACAAATTTTCTTCAGCAGTGTCTACAGATGCTATGTGCAATTTTTTTGTGCATTGGTCAAATGGCCTATGAGGAGTTCGAAACAGGTTATTGACCACATTTTCAGCGATTTTGTGGACCAAAAATATCGACAGAAATGGGCATGGCCTATATCAGCTGATTCAGCTCAATTCAGGGAATGTGTGGATATGAAATATGCGAGATAGTAGGTGGGAGTTATTTTCCGAAACATGTTTGGTAGATAACTTTGGTATTGTGTTGACTCTGGACTTTCTTTGCACACCGCTCTGTCAGGAACAGTCCAGAGATGCTGTGTGCAAAGTTCAGTAAAAATCGATGAAACGAGGAGTTCAAAAAAGTAGGTTTGTGAGATTTTGTGCATTTGTGAAAGAAAAAACATTATTTGGCAGAAATGGCCATGGAAATGGGCGTGGCCTATATCACAAGATTCAGCATGTTTTTTAATATATTCTAACTCTCTGTGTACATGTTAATTTGATTTCAGTCATTTTGTTTTTAATCTAGACATGTGCAGGTGGACTCAGCCAGTGCTACGAAAGGTCTTTTTTTTCTTCCTGCCTGTTGGAGAGACAGAAAGACTGAAGCCTCAAATTGTGGTAAAAGATGCTGACAGGCTACAACTTTTATTCCTTGTCCCCCCTTGGAACTATTCTCTAAAATTTTACTCTTTATGTCCCCCCCAATTATGAAATGGGATTTTCGCCCCTGGTTATAATATTTTAGACTTTCTGTTCAGTAGCTCTGAAGAGGTTGAATTGGGAAATAATGTTACTCATGCTTCAGAAAGGCAGCATGGCGTTGCACCAGGTAATGATTAACTGGTAACTCTGTCTCTGGCAATGTAAGGAATATTGCTTGTTACTCAGGATTATTGCTGTTATTTTGAATGTGCTATCTTGGTTATCTGGCTTCCTCTGTTACCATGGTTACAAGCCTGCTTGTGCAAGGCAGGCTCCTTGGTGGGAGAGGCTTTGAAGGCAGGGCTGCAGTGCAGCAGAGAGGAAGAAGGACTGACCTGGGAGATAAGTGCATTCAAATGTTGTGTCTAAGTCTACTTTTTTCTCAGAACAGACTGCAGCTTTAAGGAAAATGTTGAAAGATGCTTTAACTTTCTGTTTTAAATGAAGTGAGAGAAAAATTCTGGCATTTTATCCTAAACTGAGCTAAAAGTGGGGTGTATTCTGGACTGAGAGTCATTCTCCATCCGAGTTGTGGGGAAATCCATTTAGTTGTATTTGTGCAATCATACTGAAAAACCATCCAATAAAGGGACAATGGTGAAAACATTACCTCCTTGGAAAACCCTGACCAATTTTTTGTTGAGTTTAGTTTCTTGCAGATTACTCATCTCTGATAAGTAACAGGAAATTGAAGTACAGAAAATGCCTAATTAGGTTTGGGGTCACTTAGAAGCCTGGTTACAATTACATAGTGTTCTCCACCAGAGAGCCCTGATAAGAGGTCTTGCATGTCACACGTCATACATTTAAGAGGTCTGACTCAGTATGTATCTTAATCACATATTTTTACCATCAACTACTGATATCAGTATAACCCTCAAATATTTAGTCTGTCAGGCATAAACCTAAACTACATGTCTCAACCGAGTGAGGAGACCATATATAAAACATACTGTGTGTGTGAGCTGGTTCAGCAAATATTTGTAATTTTCAGTACAAAATGTTATGAGTGAGTTTGTGAAACATTTGGTTTCGCCACCAAACCAGCCACCACCACACACACACACATATATA
>JARJLU010015091.1:0-36168 GCA_030272975.1 Sparidentex hasta
TATATATATGGCCTTTTATCGGCTTTATTGATAGAACAGCTGGAAATAGGAAACAGGTTGAGAAAAAGGGGGAGCGACACACTGCAGGACCCCAGGTCAGGGCTTTTTTTTTTATGGCAAAAGCATCTGAAAAGGCAGAAATTATGATTTCTGTAAAGTGTCACGGCCTACTGGGCAACATGTGTGACAAGGTTAGACAGGATCTCACATTGTTGTTGCCTCACAAAAAGAAAGGGTCAGGATCAACCCAAGCAGAAGTCGAGGCATTATCCCATGTTGTTCTGGAAGACGTGTTGGATATATTGCTGTCACACTTACAGTGTTAAGTGCAAAGCAGCTGCCTCAGTCAGTTGCATTGTGCCACAAACTACACCAAATACTTACTAATCAGCGACTGTCACTGAACCACATCAGACCAATTGTGTCATCAGCCAGTTGTGAAAGGCTGGTCTGGTGTATCAAAAACCCAGAAGTGAACTAGAGGCTTTTAAATCTTCAGGCTAACACGCAACCAGCTGAAGCAGTGAGGCCAAAAACACATCGCGTCTGATGGCAATACTGACGTGTTGCATCATGTTTCATAAAGTAAGTCTTTTTAGATTATTGTGTCAATTGAAACCAGGATTCCCTCAGAATGTTACAGGCCCATATAGATATTACTAATCTAGTCTTTTACCAGTCTCAGTAAAAAAAAAAAAATCACAAAAAACTGTTATACTTTCCATGTTAATTTACTGTCATAGAATAAAGTCTACATTGTCTAGTAAATACACTACTGTAAACAATTCTTCCATTGCCGGTCAGCATTTGGGCTTTAGGTTCACATTGCAAGCTTCTTCATGGCAGTCTTACAGTGCCTCTCTCAAAGTATGCTTGCTCTACAAAGAGATTACAGGTTGCTTTGGCTGCAATTGAAGAATCGTATGGACCCATGTTGGACCAAGCACTAACACCCGTGACTCACTGCCTACATGAGCAGAGACATATCCATATCTGACACATAAACCAATGGCAAGGTGCTGAATCTCTGTATAACACCTGAAGCAGCCGTGCATCATTGCTATTGTATATTTCCATTGTAGTTCTTTTCTTTTTCTTTAAGTCTTTTTTTCTTTGACAAGCATTATGGATACATGTTTGCGGTTCATTTATGACGTCCATCGTCAGAGATAATTTTACTGCTGTACTTTACCCAAAGATGAAACATGACACGGCTTCAACCGGTGGACATTGGGCTAATTGTCTATTACATAATACCCACTGAACAAGCTTAACACTTTGTTCTCACTTTTTTAAGTGTGCACAACTTGCAGCTCATAGAGATTGTAAGTTTTGTTTGGTAATCGTAGTGGCCTTACACTACATCCAGCACAGAGAAGTGAAACTGTAGACATATTTGACACAATATGTACTGTAAAGTTATTTATACAGCTGTGTTTTTTTTTTTTTTTTTGAATAAATGATCCCCTTTGTCACAGGCTATTCAGGCTTGTCACATCCTGTAACAGCCCTGTTCTAAGAGGTTCCACTGCAGACAGTAGCGAAGCAGTTGTCAAAGGCGGAGCTGGAGGCTGAAGTCACACACCAGCTGAGCAGTCTGAGCAGCAGCAGAGAGAAGCATGCTGCGTGAGTAGAGCTGAGCTTCCCAGCAGGATAACGTTTTGGATACTGGGAACGAGAGTGGACTGGTAAGTGCATTTAATCAGAAAAACTTGTCGCTTGGCTGTTTTTTTCTTGAATATTTAAATGTAATATACAAAGAGCTGCACAGGTGTACAGACCACACAGACAGTCGGATCCCAGTGTTTTAACTCCTGTAACTATTTAGGTAAATACATGAAATTCATTAACATCTTAAACTGTTTATGCTTATCTGAAGTAGCCCTCAAGGTTTGTCTAAATTACAGAAATTGCATTTTTCTTGCAGATCTGCTAAATATAACATATTTTTTGGCTTTCATGACACGGAAGTATATAAGACACAAAACAAATTTCAGTTTAGGCCAGTACTCTTCTATGATCCATGCATGGAGAAATTTGCTGAGTAAGCAGCCTACAATAAATATTAGCTTAATAGCCAATGGAGGGATATTTCCTTTGAGTAGATTTGTATTTTTTTGTACTATTTTGAAAAATAAAATGCAAACATGCCTGAATTAAAAGCATTAAAAGCTATTTCTCTTATCCACAGTGGACATAGTGTGATTGTTTTCTTAAAGCTCTTCCAATAGCAATTTTGATGAAAGAAATCTACAATCCAATTCCTGTGAAGAAAAAAAAAATCAACTCTTATGTTTAGTTGCACCTAAAAGACAAATCACAGCGGTATGAAGCTAATGTCTTTGTAGTACCCATTTTGTGTCTACTCAGGGCTGTCTATAGTAGAGGCAATTATGTAATCAAGAAACAATACCTAAGCAAGATATCCCATTAATTTGTCCAACACATCCTGCCGAGACTTCATATTAGTTTAACTGATCTTCAGAAGGCATGTTCTCCACTGATGGGGTGCAGTGACTGTTGACCTGCGTCAGGTAATGAAATCAGTTTAAGGGATCTGGAGGAAAAATCAGCAATAATAACCAATAACTCTCTCAGAGTAATGTTAGTGTTGTTTTAAAAAATACCACCTGATTCTGAAACATTTTATTCCGGCATACACATATGTGCAGCTAAAAACCTAATTTCTCATCGGGTTTTTTAGAATTACTAAATGACAAACGCTACATGTTATGCTTGAGTAAAGCATAGAGACTGTGGACAGAGCAGACTGAATAGCTGTACATTGAAGAGGTGTATTGAGGTGTATTAAGTGTCTCTTTTCTTCAGCTGGAGCAATCTTGAAGTTATCTGTACTTCACCTGATTCACTGTCTCCATTGAAGCCTCTCAGCTCTGCCAGGGGCTGACCTAGCGCTGTGTGTGTGTGTGTGTGTGTGTGTGTGTGTGTGTGTGTGTGTGTGTGTGTGTGTGTGTGTGTGTGCAAGATCAGCAGAAGATGATGATGAAGAAGAGGCTGTGGTGTTATTATACATTTCACCAAAATGTTAGTATTGCAAAAAAAATGGCAGCCTTGGAGCTTTTCAATAATAATGTCCAAAATAATTTAGCCGAGGGGCCTGTTTAACATCAGGTCTCAGTGACCTTCCTCTGTTAACTTATCTAATTTCCCCAATGTTGGAATGAGGAGGGAGAATGTGAGAGATTAAATCAAGGCCTTGCCTTTTTCAATCCTCCCCGTGCTCATTATTATCAAGAAAATATGTTGTTAGTTGAGGCAGAGTAATAAATCCAGCACTCTGATTGGTCAAACTCGTCTTCTTTTCTTTTGGTTTAGGCAGGCTACGTGCATGTTGTTATATTGCTGCTACCGCTGACTGTTAGACTTGAGTACTTTGGCCCAATTGGTAAAATGTACAAGGCATCACAATCTCTTAACAGACTTAGGGATGACTAATTGTACCAGTGAACTTGTCAAAATGTGTACTTGGAATGCAAAATACACACAGGTTGGCAGGTCTGGGTTGACATTCTGTTACAATTTATACCTTTAAAGTGATTTTTCTTTTCGTTTTTTTTTTCCCACTTGCTTTCAAACACTTTGGGGTTCTGTGTCATTTATTGTTTGTTTTAATCATTGGTGTAGATATTTAAAGCTTCGGCTAAATGTCTGCAACATGTAACACCTTCCCTTCTCCAACATCACACATCAGAGCTAAAGGCACGGATTGAAGACATTTTCTGAGGAGACGTGATGGTTCTGGCTTTAATTAGTACAGCCTGTATTAGTAATGTCATCGGTTCTTTACAGGCTATGCTAATCTATGCCAGAATCAGCAATGCAATGAAAGCTGAGGATTGAACTTTGTGGGGATTTTCAATTTTTTTATTTATTTATTTTTTTCCCCCCGACTTTGTCTAGCACCATTAAAGTGCACACTATTCTGTACTGATAGAAAGTCTGGAGTCAGAGGTTATTTTGGGCGACCAAGGTGTTTGGGTCATTTTTTTTTAAAGAAAGCACATAGACAGAAGTTCCACTGCAGGAGTGCTATGACTACACTTCTTATTTGTATGTCGATGTCTGTAGTTCACTGCACAAATGAACAGACGGACTGTCATCATTGGTGACTGAACTGAATATATAACAAATGAAAACATCTGGTGAACCTCTTTGGCCTCAACCTGACCTCACTGTGTGTGTGTGTGTGTGTGCTTAACCTGGTCTCATAATTCTGTGTGCAAATATCGTGACTTTACTTCGCACCCGGAGCGGATGCCATAGTGCAATTTTGCATACAAGTGGCACACCAATCCTTCCTATTAACTTCTGCGGGGAGCAGATCCATAGTCAGATGAACTTCGTCATCATTCATGATGGTATGTTTACTAAATTATGGATGTAAGTTATTGTCAATGTGGACTTTTAGTGTGACATGGGTCAAACTCCTGTGTTTGTCTGACCCATTCATTAACCCCAGTCTCCACTTCACTTGGACTTTCTTACGCTTCATAGAAGGTGTTGTCTAGGAAGGACTGGCGAATCATTTGAATGAAAGCAGGCTTTGGTGTATACTACACATAATATGAAAGTCTAAAGTTATGTTATTCATATGCAGACTGAAGAAACTTGGCTGGTTTGCTGGTGTCGAAGCTGTACATCATACAGTGCCAACTAAAAATGTGGACTGAGACCACCTTAAAGGGAAGAACTCATTCTGCTTCCAAGTGGACTCAATTTGTGGTGTGAAAGCAAAGCAGATCAACCACAGGATTATAACAGATACATTATTTTGACTTAACTGCAAATGTTGAACTAATGTTAAAGTTACAGTGTGTAACATATTGAATATTGAGCGACATCTAGCGGCGAGATTCTAGATTGCAACACTCCCTCGCTCTCCCCTCCGTTTCCGAAGGTGTTGGAGAAGCTCCAGAGGCTAAGGTGGCCCCCACAGACAAGACGCTCTTTTTCTAAGTATGGACTCATACACAACAGTATTGAGTGTTTCTATTAATTCAAGTGATGAAGTAAAGAGGTAATTATTTATATCTGTAAAACTATAGGTTATAAAACTAATAATTAGGATCATAAAAACAAATGATGGAGCATTGTGAAAAATATTCACAGTTTATTAACTGGGTGATAAGCAGACTTCACATCAGTTTATCTGTCACACTAAGTCATAAGTTTGACAGTCTTTGGTACGCTCCAATCCCTAAATATCTGAGTCTGTTATCGCTCCATGAGTTGTCTCACTGCAACTGTCAAGAAATAGATCTAAATAAGTATTGCTAACGCAACATTACCACCAGCTCTCTGAGAGGCACAAACTGAGGCGACAGTTTGCTAATACTTAACATTGTATATGCCAGCATTTCCATCGTGGAAAGCCAGCTTCTGTGTTTATTAATGTTTAATACTATTGCTTGACCCGATCTTGTCTAGCATCTCAGAGTTTTTGTTTCCTCAACATTGACTCACACTTTTTCTTGTACAAAATAAGTATGATCCACCAGCCATTATCAGATTGTGGTTTCAAACTTCTCACAATACAAATTGATTGGTAGGAAACAGCAACCACTCGGTGTTCTTCTTCTTCGTATTCTCATCGGTGCATTTCCGGTGGCCCAATAAGCTTTAAAACATGAAAAAGGACCTAGCCAGGTGTGTCTGTTTTGGGCTAATGTAGAAACATGGCGGAGCAACATGGTGACCTCCCTGGATGGTGACCCATTACCTATGTAGATATAAATAACACATTCTTAGGTTGTGAAACAGCTCTTATATACACTGGTTGTCAGGACACAGCCAGATGATGACTGCTGTACAGCAGGTTTACTTCTTCAGGATCAGTCTGAGGACACACAACATGTGTTCTCTACATTCACATTCAGTGACAGGCTGCAGAGGGGGAGATGCATCTGGTGTAAATATAATCCATGGTCCATGTCACACTGTGACACTGAGTAAGACCCCCCGAGAGATCAGGTTTGCAGACCACTAGATTATGTAGTTTGTACAACCTCAGAAAAGACCGCACGATAACAATACACTGCAGTAAATGCCTCCAACCAATAAAAGCCACTAATAGCCACAAATAATGCTCAGATCAGCACCAAACTTTAGCAACAGTACAAACACGGTCCCGGCACCTAGGTTGAGGCATCAGACATCTGCTAGCTTTGCCAGATTTCTACTGAAGAGAACACAGCTCACCACTGTCCTGCAGCAGCTTGCTCATTGTAGGGAAGCCCTGCGAGCCGATTACTGAGTGCAGTAGAGTTTGAAGTCTTATTGTAGGCCTGCTCTGTCTCAACACACCATTTTCCCTAGAAACCACTAGAAATGTATATAATAACTGGAACAAGACTGGATGGAACATGAACCAACCTGGCTCACAAACATCCAAAGGGGAAAAAAATAAATACTTGGGGAAAGAGTCATCTTCTTCAATAAATCTAGACTGCTTTAATTTCATTTAGTAAGTTAAGCACAGTTTTCCTTTATTCTTTGGCAACTTTTTTCTGGATTTTTTAAAATCCATATTAGCTAACTGTCTGCTGGCTAAAAAAAAGGGTAAAAATGGAAGAAATAACGGCTGAGCATGATGTCAGTTTAGTCAGAAGGTTATTCACCATTTCAGTGAGGTTGTTGAGGAATGAATGATGTGTGAATGATAAGGTGTTAATGACAGGGTGTTGAAAAATCTGTGGCCCTCTATTTCAATTTAAGAAATTAGAAATTTATAAAATTCCCAGTTCTGTTTGTGTAATGACAGCACTCGTCTCTTTGCTGACTGACGCATTATACTTTGGTCTTTTGGCCTTACTGATAACCACACTGAAACAGCTTTTTTTTTGTGTGTGTTACAATTTGATGTCTGCAACAATTCTAAAAAAAAAAATGGTATTGGGAGAGTTGTGGAATGCTCCAAAAACACCCGTTTGGAACATTCCACAGGTAAACAGGTTCATTGGTAACAAGTGTGCTTTTTCATGCACTCCTTTCATTAAACCGTTAAAGTTTTAACACAGGGTCCTGTACAAACTCAGAAACATAATTGCATGAAATAAACATATACAGTAAGCTTGTAAATGTAATTATTTTATTATGGTATCTCAATAACTTATAAGATTCCCACTGTTGATAACTCTGCCACTACCTTTCCTGTCAGATCACCTAACTGCTGCACCTGCTCCATCTTTATTTTCACCTCATGACACTTTGTTGTGAATTGGCACTAGACCAATTCAACCAGATCTTTAACTGGGCCAGCCCAGTAATAGCCAGTAAACGGAACATCTACATTTTTTCAGCAGTTTTCTGAAACTGCCAGTACTCCAAAGTTGCCCACTTCCTTTTGGTGACTACTTTTTGTTTTGCCTTTTCTATCTGTATTTGCCTTACCTGTAAAGTGTCATGGAATCGTTTTTGGCCTCAACATTGTATGACAATGTCAAAGTTAATTTCTTTTACCAAACAACTTGCCTCATTCATTCTTTGTAAAACACACTTGAATTAAACTCAACATAATCAAAATAAAACTCACCAAACAGTCTTGGTTTTTCTTTCCTCAGTCAGCTCTGGTTTATTCTGAAATAAACCCTCTGTTAGAGGATTCAGAGAGTAAGAGGTAACATACTCCTGCTCCTCATTCAGTTTTTGCCCACTGCTGATGCCAGCTCTCTTTCTCACCTCTGTCCTATATCCCTTATCATCTGTTGGTCTTGTAGGCTGTGTTCAGTCCCAGTCTGGTGTCCAGGCGGGATCACTGGGAGGCTGCTAAGCCCGGCTGAGCTGTGCCCAGTTAATGGCAGTGACTCACCTTGTCAGAGGTTGCAGTGTGCACAAACTCCTGTCAGCCCTATAAGGGCCACTTAGCCCACAGCTAATGCTGCTATTTACCAACAGCAGCTAGTACCTTAAGCCAAAGACAGCTACATTAAAGGGATATCCCAGTGTAAATTTAATCCATGGTCTAATCGACTCACAGGGCTTCCCTGCACAGAGCATGCTGCTGCAGGAGAGTGGTGAGCTGTGTTCTCTTTTCAATAGAAATCTGGCAAAACTAGCAGATGTTTGATGCCTTGAACTATGTGCTGTGTGCTACCTGTTTGTACTGTTGCTGAAGTTTGGAGCTGTTCTGAGCATTATTTGTGGCTACAAGTGACTTTTTGATGGCGGTTTCTTGGTTGGAGGCATAGACTGCAGTGTACTGTTATCGTGTGGTCTTTTCTGAGGTTGCTAAAACTACAAAAGCTAGCGGTCCAAAAACTTGATCTCACAAGGGCAGGGGGTCTTACTCTGTGTCACCGTGTGTTAGACCATGGATTAAACTTACAAATATCCCTTTAAAGAATATAGTGACCAGCAGTAAGTGTTTATGCTGCCTCTGATAGCTTTAGAGCTACCTTGAATTATGGCCATTTCTTACAAATTACACCTTTTAAACTTTTTTTTTTTCATTTGAAAATCTATTTCCTCTTCTTTTCTTCCAGCTGACCAGTGGTCATCATGAACCTGACTTCCAGCTCGGATTTAATTCACTTCCTCAGCAACGCTTCTCCTGGTGATGATACCACTATCATAGCCAAGCCTGCCATCTTAGGTACCGTCTGCAGAACTTTGTATCTTTGTAACAACTAAGTAATGAATAATTTGTAAAGTTGTGTGCACATTTTGAATTATCTCCGTAAAAGCAGCAACATCCTTTGGGGTATGTTGGGAATGTTTTAAGGGACATTTAAGTAGACCTGCTTTATATAAAAACTATCATGAGGTTACTTCTATTGTGATTTGGCACTGTATGATAATATATATAAAATATAATTTGTAGTGACTTAACTTGATGTAGTGCCTTCAATTGCGGCTTTAAAACAATACTTGTTTCTCAACATCTTCAGGTGGCTCATACCAGGAGCTGGCCATATTATCAGACAGTGTTGGTGGGTGGAAGCAGCTTAACACAAGTCATGGCTCACGGCAAGGAGGAAACTTCACTGATTCGCCAGCTAACAGGACATTAATGCTGCCAGCAGAGGAGTTTGACCCATTAGGAGGACATACTATCTGGCAGGTATTGTGGGATATGCCATAATGGAGGAGTTTGTAGAAATGTTAGTGATTGACATATCATATAGCTAACTGCTATAGTTTTGCCACCTCAATTTGCAGATATTAGACATGTACACTTCAGGTTGAAATCACTCCTGTACAGAGCTGGCAGGGTAGTTTTATAGCCTAACAGTGTAAATTCCATGGCTTCAGTAGCGACCAAACAAACATTCAGCTACACTCTTCACATGGCTGCTCCAAAGCTCCGGGGAATTTATGGCTCATTTGAACCAGTTGCTTATTTTTGGTGTTCCAAAATCATTTTGCATCTATGGAAAGCTCAGAGAGATTGTGTCTAAGACTCATCTAAATTAATTAATGACTTTATTATTTTTAAGTACTTCCCTAAGAGGTTAAATTCCATCTATCCATCCATCCATCCACCCACTAAAATAAACCCAAGAGAAGCTGACTGTAGACGTGCAACTGGCTGATTAAGAGAATCACCTGCATCTGTTTGAGTGTAAATTCAATCCAGAATTGACCCTTGTAGGACAGTTGCTTTAACAGCACTTAATTTCAAAATACTTGACAACTTCTTGACATGTTCTTATAAAATCGTTGACTGTTAGTTTCATCTAAACCTAAAAGGGATAGTTTTAAAATATAAATATTCCAGCATAATGTTAGTTATTGTCCAGGGCAAGTAAAAGCATTATTTAAATGGGCCATGTGTACAATATGGCTAGAATTTTAGGTTAACACTTTATTAACAGAATTTGATGAACAAAAGTTGTGACGTTATGTCAAAAATGTCTACATACTGTGTTGCAGAGATGTCTTCTGAAGTATACTTACCAGCTGCTAACCAGCTAGCCAAGTCTTGTAATACCACTTTGACTCCCAAGAGGTGATAGTCTGATAGTCCCACATGGTTTTGGCTTAGAGATCCTGATCAGAGCTGCTGTAAATCACTTCCATACAGTACGCCCGATGCAAAATTACCCCAAAAGTGATATTTTAAAAAAATACATACAAATGCCCGTAGGTGCTAGAATTCAATAGCGACTTTTGCGAGTGTTAAGAAATTGTCTTATTGACTTTAATGGTCTGCTGCCTTTTTAATGCATTATAGTGTTCTAGTAGTAGAGTATATATTATCATATATATATTATTGTAATGGACTTAACCACTGTCTATGGTTTTCTCTTCTCACTTCTTCATCTTCAGGTCATCATAATTGTCTTCCTCACTGGATCACTTTCTCTTGTCACTGTTGTTGGCAACATCCTTGTGCTGGTGTCGTTCAAGATCAATAAGGCACTGAAGACAGTGAACAACTACTACCTGCTGAGCCTTGCATTTGCTGACCTAACCATTGGCACACTGTCAATGAACCTGTATACCACCTACATCATCATGGACCAGTGGGCTCTGGGGCCAGTGGTCTGTGACTTGTGGCTTGCAATAGACTACGTTGCCAGTAATGCCTCAGTCATGAACCTGCTTGTCATCAGCTTTGACAGGTAGACAAACATGATCTATATATTTCTTTGTTGATAAACCTAACTTAAACAAATCTCTTTGAAGCTGCTGCCATATATTGTTGGTATAACCTTCATGAAGAAACCAATACGATACAGTAAACGGGTCAGCTGTGGATGCTGATATTTCCAATAGGGCTAAGTGGAGGTGCATTTTATTATGAATGTGCAGTGTTCTAACATTGAATGGCTCAGAGTATCCAAATCACAAAGACCGTACATACACACATCAGCCACAACTTTGAAACCTCTGACAGGTTAGTAATTAATGACTTTAATAATCTAATTACAAAGCAGTATTCTAAACCTAAATGACTGAACATCTGTTGGACATGCCAGAAGAAGTCCGATCCATGGAAGCCCCACCTTGCAACCCACAGAACTCCACTGCCAACATTCTGGTACCAGACATCACAGAACATCCCCAGAGGTACTTTGTCCATGCCTTGATGGCGGCAGTACCACTAGGGAGCGCTGTTCTCATAAGAAGTTGAACTTTCTCTGCAACAGTGTTGGGGAGGCCTATCAAGACTCATCATGACCCAATGTTTCTACCTGTCAGTGGTTTAAATGTTGTTGCTCATATTTGTCTTTTTCCCTGTGGTATCATGATGGTATCATGCCAATGTTAAAGTTCATTGCGTAGAATCTTTACTAAATATGACTGTTAATGGCAAGAAAACGATGTAGTAGTTATTCTGTATATCACATTTTTCATCTTTCTTTCTGTTCCTCATAGGTATTTCTCTGTGACCAGACCTCTGACCTACCGGGCCAAGCGTACGACCAAGCGAGCCATGACCATGATTGGATTAGCCTGGTCCATATCTTTCATTCTCTGGGCTCCGGCTATCTTGTTTTGGCAGTACATTGTGGGTGAGCGGACAGTCCAGCCTAAAGAGTGCTACATCCAGTTCTTGACAGAGCCCATCATTACGTTCTGCACTGCTATTGCTGCATTCTACTTGCCAGTAACTATTATGGCATTCCTGTTTTGGAAGATGTATCAGGAGACAGAGAAGCGTGCTAAAGATATACAAGGTCTCAAGGGATCCGGGTCAGGCAACAAACCAAATCAAGCTCAGAATCAAGCCAGTGGTGGTGCAAGAGCTGGTGGAGAAGATGCCAATAACAGCCAGAGAGAGTCGTCAGCAATGGTACGCCAAATGAGTTCTCAAAGCTGCAGCAGCTCTGAACTAAACCAACTGGCGTCAGAGACGAACAAAGACAATGCCAATATACCAGGAGGACTAGCAAGCAGCAGAAGATGCGGAGTGTGTTGCTTCCACTTTTCATCACTGTTGCCAGGTCGCCACGCATCCAAGAGGTCTGTGAACACCACAACAACCACGGTGGACGAGGCAGAACAGAGCAGCTGTGACAGCTTTAACAACAATGAAGTTGATGCCTCTGGGGACAAGTCAGGTTCAGAAGAGGAAGCTGATGGTGCAGGCCCATCAAGGCCTCCAACAGGTTGGCCTTAACCTTACTAACTGGTATTGTTTGCATGATATAATGTATACAAAATAATCTATCTATCTATCTATCTATCTATCTATCTATCTATCTATCTATCTATCTATCTATCTATCTATCTATCTAGATTGTAAGAAGTCTGGGGTGAAGAAAAATAAGAGTAAACAACGATCATCATCCAACAAGAGTCCAAAAGGATCACAATCAGCCGACCAATCACCTGCAGCCATCACCATGAAAGATGCAGCGATGGCCAAACGCTTTGCCTCTAAGGCCAAGACAGAGATCAACAAGCGTAAAAATGAAAAAAAGGCAAACGAAAAGAAAGCAGCTCGGACCCTGAGCGCTATCCTCTTTGCCTTCATTACGACGTGGTTACCGTACAACATTATGGTGTTGGTCAACACTTTCTGTCAGGACTGCATCCCAGAAACATTATGGGCGCTCGGCTACTGGTTGTGTTACGTTAACAGCACAGTCAACCCCATGTGCTATGCCCTGTGTAACAAGACCTTCCGGACAACTTTCAGGGACATTTTGATGTGCCAGTGGAATCAAAAGAAGAACAAGCCTCAATTTCAACAGAGGAAGGCTGTGGCTTTCAAGAAAAAAGACCCAATGTAGAGTGACAAATTATTGGATGGATCTGTATTTAAAGATACATTTCCTGATTTGTGTTCAGAGATGGAATGCAGCATACACTCCTAAAATTTCGGGGAAAAGATCCTGAATTGAATTTGCAAAACAAGTTCTGGCCTTATAGGAAGTTTTGCCGAGCTAGCAGAGGTGCTCAAACCTGGTCTGTTACGCTGAATCCAAATATCCACCCTCCACACATGCAGACTGCTACTAGTCTGCAAGGCTAATTTAAGCCACTGATAGACAGGCCTTAGCAAAATGACCAAAGTACATCAATTACCTTCCGTCCCTCTCTTTGCCCCACCAGATCACTAACAGGCAGACGGCTGTCCTGAGCGTTCACAAAACCTGCCAAAGTCCTCATCTGATTGGTTGGCTTTGTTGGTTGCGTTCTATATGCTTGATTTTAACTCACAAAATAACTTTGATAAAGTCTACTTTTGGTGTCTGTAGTATTTCAGATGAACACACCAATCTCTTCAACCTCTCTCCTGGGCTTCTGCTACTGTTTTATGGGTCAGTCATCCTCCTGGGCCATTCTTCGCTGCAAGGGTGTATCTGCGGTGGGGTTCCCCACCGCTGTTTCATTGCCCGGCCTGTCTCTTCTTTATGAGACCAGGGGACACTGCAACTGCAACAGCCATAGTGATGATGTGTTTACTATGGCTCAACTCTGCCACTGGCTGTTTGTCTTTTCAAATCAACCGCAGCAAAAACACAAGAACAAACCATAATAATGTGTCAGTTACGCTGACAGAGATTTTTTTGCCCCAGTACTGCCTGTCCTCAGCTGTCCTCCTGTGCCACATCCCCCACTTGACGTGATAGTTTCTGGACAACCAGAAAGTGGGAGGGATGTCAGTGGGCCGTAATGAATTTATTGTTTAATCAATCCACAAACAAGACAAGCATTTGCAATCCGGCTGGCTCATTTTCTGTTCATCAAAGCACTCTTCGAACCACAGAGCATTTTTGTGCAAACATAAATCTGACCTACAATGAATTGTGGGTAATTTCATCAATGAAGTCTGCACCTCAAGCAGATTCTCTGTTAAAGGGCAAAGCCTGCTTGAGGCCCTTTGTAGACTGAACACTTGGGGATGTGGACAGACTTTACCACGCCCTTGGCCATAAGCTCACTGGAAATGCACTGTGATTGAATTTGTACCAATACAAAAGTATGGTTTGTGTGCGAAAAATTTGAATTGATGGGTGTAACAAATTAGCACATTCTCGAGGAGCACTGAGCCTGGATTCAGAGATAGACTTAAAATAAAAATAGAAAATAATAATAGAACTATGTAATTATTGTGTGGCGTGGTTAAGAACATTAACTTGAAGGATGTAAGAGCCTTGTGGGATTGTTTGTCTAAATCAAAGCAACCCGCTTCTTGTTTGTTTTTTAATACTGATATTACCAGAAGAATTTGGAGCTCAGTTTATATATGCCGTTGAGCCTTTTTTATGTAAGAGATTTGAAGAAGGGTATTTAAATTTCTGTGTTCAGTGAAAATAAATATATTGAAAATGACCTATAAAAATGCAGTTCAGAGTATATAAAGAGTTCCCAGTAAAGATTAATAACAGCTTCTGGCTTCTGATAATAGCTGTAGTTACTGAACTACTAGGCATGACTTTTTGTTTCATATAATTAGAATAAATGCTTATGAAAGATTTGATGGCCTGTTTTCTCTCAATTTAATTAAATAATTTAATGATAACCCAAATGTTAAAACATATAGTCAGTATCCAATTTGTGGGGTAAACCTATTTAACATATTCATTAAAAATTGTATTATCTTTATGGTCATTTTGGAGGTCATAGTTTGTGCTCCTCTTGAATTGTATTGTGTTCTTTTGAGTGTTTCTAATACTTATCCCAGCCTCATCACAAATAGGGTGCATTAGATTTGTTTTAAGACTTTTAGCCAGGTTTAACAAATAAACTGTCATGCAGTAACCTGTTGTGACTTCCAATGTGTCGTCACTGGATTCATGTTCTAGATCATTTTCGAGTATAGAAACCACCAATGAGGACAGCACGGATGTGTGTTGATACCTTGGTTGAGACAGGAGATCAGTAATGAATGAATATTATTTAATAATGTAGTATTTGACTAAAGCTCCTCACAGCAATATTTGTCCAATGAAAAAACACAGCACTGTGTGGCACTGACTCTTATCCCATTTGTTTGTCAGTACATTTGTGTAAATACTATAGGATAACAATGTGAATGCTTGGTGCACAGTTGGAATAATGCCACAGCTACGGCATGCATATTATGACCCAGTGCGGCATTGTTGATTATTTACAAAACATACCATGACAATTCTCTGTTCTGTCAGTTATAACACGAGGAATACTTGCTTACTTAAAGAGGCAATGATTGGGTTATGGCCAGTACTTTAGTTTAAAACACTGTTCTTGAATGTGAGGAAACAACAGTGGTGATGTTATGTGAAAGACATATTTTGTGATGTGTGGCAGAGATCAAATCAAATCAAATAAATTTTACTTATAAAGCCCAGAATAGCAATCACATTGCCCCCATGGGCTTTACAATATGTACAGTGAATGACATCCTCTGTCCTTAGACCCTCGATTCAAGTGAGGAAAAACTTGCCATGTTGATGGAGAAAAAAAGACCCTTTCAACTGGGTAAAACATTTTTTTTTTTAAATGATGGAGGAACCTCAGGAAGAGTCACAGAGGAGCGATAACTCTTCCAAGATGGACGGATATGCAATAGATGTCGCGTGTACAGAGAAGAAGAACAAATCACAGTGTACAAGTTACACTGACATAATATCTGATACAAATGATAATATATGTAAAGTGTGTGGATCCAGGAGTCCACCGAGCAGGACGAGGCATCGCCAAGAGGTGCCTGAGCCACATGACCCTCCCTGGTGACCTGGGAGAGGGCAGACCACAAGATAATTAGTAATAGACAGAGAGATCAGAATTAAGAGGCATCCAAAATGTACAGAAATAAAGATATGAGGAGATAGTGAAACAGAGGTGTCCAGAGTGTGATGATCTGGAAGCGGCAGGAGCCAGGAGAGGTAGATGGTCCCATGGGCCCGCGGTCCAACAGAGGGGGGCCTGAATGAAAGAGAAGTGGTGGTGAGGAGGGGGGGAGGAGGAGGAGGAGGAAGCTGTAGGGAGTGTAGAAAGTGACACAGCTTGCAGCTTGTAGGAACAGAAAACAAAATCAGAATTAACAGACTGTTTCTCGTCGGCAGGACATTGTCAATTCTAATAATTAATAGTAATTTTAATAGTATCAGAATTAAAATCGCCCTGCTGATGAGAAACAATTCCTATAGTATAGGAACTCATTGAGATGAAGCTAGCAGTCCAAATCAACGACTAATTCAAGGCTAAGTCAGTGAAGTGAGTTTTGGGTTTAGATTTAAATGTGTCAATAGAGCCAGACTGTCTGATGTTATTCCAGAGGAAGGAGGCCCGATAGGTCATCTTATCAAAGTAATGTCTCTGTCTACCGGGGGCAATGACATCGCATCGCACTTTTATCTGAATTCTGTAGCAGGAAGTTTTCTGGCATCCGTTTCTTCACTGAGGTCTTGGTTTGTGATTTGAGATTCATCATCAGCTTTTATGGGCACATACAGCTGAGATTCGACTGCATAGCAGTGGAAATGTATTCCATAACTCTGTGAGCTGTGTTCACGGTCAGTGATCGGACTAAATAAGTAAAGCCCTTAATGTATACATCCCATCCATCCTTGGTATAGTACAGTAGTTACTTAAAGTTTTTATATTCAACGATTCATCTGTAGATTAGATCACCACAAGTGAAATAAAAGTCCTCTCATCTTTGTTGAAGTTTCCCGTTCTGGAAATAAAGCCCCTCGCGGTGTCCTACACTCTCACTAACTGGACCCGTGTGCTTTGTTTTGCCAGATGACATCAAACAGTACAGGACATCCTCTCTGATCCACCTCTGCTGTTTTTCCACTGACATAAATATGAGAATATTTTGGAGAGTTACGTACTGCTATGAGATATATACATGGTTAAAAAAGTGTGAATACGTTGCATGTGTGTGTTTATGAATGTTAAATTCTGTGATGAATGTGTCCCTGTTGGAGCCACAGTATCTAACTGACCAATATGCAAGAAGAGGACTGCTAGCAAGTAAACATGGATGTTAACAATAATGTTGTATGAGGATGAACATGTGCTTGGCAAATTCAAGATACACACGTGTTTTTGTAAGAAACACGGAATTCAGACACAACTTTAGTTTGTTTACAAGGAAACTCCACAGGGTACCTTTAGTTAGTGTGTACAACTCAACTCTGTACATTTTTTTTGCATTGATGTTCACATGTAAATATGAGTTGAAGAGCAATAAAAAAAATGAAATGTATATGCTTTAACATGTTTACCCCTGACTGCTGAGAATTCTTTTAAAAAGGTTCTGACATGTGACACTGCTGCAACTCTCTGTGATAATGGTGCAATATCGCCATCAAGTGGCTTTTAGAGCAAACTGCCAAATTCAGTTTTCAAACTGATAATTTTATGGCTGCTGATTTTACCATATATACACACTGCAGATTTATCATGTAGAGGAAAGAAGTCGTAAAGGCAAAACAGTTAAACACAATTGAATCTTCATTCTTTGGTAGAGGTTCTACCAGCAATGGACTAACAAGGAAAAGCTGGATGGGTTCTTGAGTTCTTGCTAAGGTAGCAACAAAATGAGTCCATGTTACAAAACCTCTCCCAGAAAAATAATTTATGATCCACTGTCCTCCAGCTCTGACTTTACACTTCCGTCTTTACACTTTCAGGCACCACACATGATCCACAGCCTTATGTTGGGCAGTCTTGATCTTTATTCAATCCAATCCAACTTTATTTGTTAAGCACTTTAATACAACCACAGTGCTATACAGAAGAATAAATAAGACATTATAAATAAAGGATATAACAGCTCACATGAGGCGTAAAATTACATATAAAATACAACAATACATCAAAAGACATAGAACATAAGTAAAAAGAAAAAAAAAAAGAAACTAATCAAGTGAACAAAGTCAACATCTTACTAGGTGTCAAAAGCCTCGGAGAAGAGATGGGTTTTAAGAAGTGATTTAAAAACAGACAGAGATGAGGCCTGTTTAACGTGCAGAGGCAGATCATTCCATAATTCAGGAGCCGACACAGCAAAAGCACGGTCCCCTCTGAGCGTCTGCTTGGGTTTAGGCACACTGAGGAGCAGCTGATCATCTGACCTGAGGGAGCGGGTGGGTATATAAGGGTGCAGAAGCTCAGAGGTGTAGGGCGGGGCAAGACCATTCAGAGATCTAAAAGCAAATAAAATAATTTTCAATGGATGGATCCTAAATTGAATAGGCAGCCAGTGGAGTGAGGCTAAAAGGTTATATATAATTCTTCTTAGCTGACACATGTATTCAAACATACTCACAATTGTTCACATAAATAAGTGGTGCCTAAATTGATAAATGACTTAAATTGTGTTGTTTTAGGACTGTGGTTACAGTTACGCAGTATTATACTCTATGACTATTTGCTGCATTGTTGTATTCATACGTAAAGAAAAGGAAGAATCCTGTTGGATGCGTACCCTCCTCTCTGAGTCCTCAGACTCAGTGTGTTTATTTCCTGACAAAACTAAATTGTTAGAGAAAATGAGTCATTAGAATTAACATGGACTGAAATAAACTGGTAAAACAGATTCTCAAGTGTCCACAACAATATTTTTGAACTGAAATGGAATATTCAATTGAGTATTATAGAGTAATATCAACAGATACAACAGATGTATGTTTAGCTCTAATATCCACTTTGGTAACTATGGTATTGAAAGTATTTCCATTATGAAAGGAGTTTCTGTCTAAATCTGCATTTCCCTGACAACAGAGTGTAACAACAGAACAAACTCCCTCTGCCAAGAACCATCTTGTGACGTAATCAAAAACAAATACTGTGATGACACGACATATGTCATTAAAAATCTAGGAACAGTAAGTATTATGCACTTAAAACCCTCGTTGATGATCCTGTTTGTAATTAAGGAAAGGAACAGTTCACCTAAAAATAGAAATTGAAATGATCTGTCCCGCCCCCATGTCAATTGAAAATGATTATCCTAAACAACTGAAGTAGATGGGGATGGGGAACAAAAAAAAAAACACCAGATGTCTCTATACAGCTTGTTCAGCATAATCCAAGTCTACAGAAGTTGAAAATATAAATTTTTTTACACCCCTTTTATACAAAAAAATGCCCACTGTAGCAGCTAAGCTAAAAACATTAGCACTCACCAAGTCTGACTTGGCTGTGTGAGCTCGACCACGTGTCCCAGGTCGAAACGCTGTGTTTTCTAATCAGTTTGGGATGCCAGGGCTCCCAGAGGCTTGGATCACCCCAGATGAGCTGTATGGAGACGTTTTATGTTTTTTATTTTGTTTGTTTTTTCAGTCGTCTTTCACATTTATCCAGCTATTTCAGTTGTTAAGGAGAATGCTGCAACACTGTTTTGCTGTGATGCTTCAGAAATGTTTTGGGGACTACGAAACTTCAACTTCCATCGTGGCACTGGGGTGAGATAATGACAGAATTTTCATTTTCGGGTGAACTTTTCCTTTAAAACAAATGGCTCGGCAATAGCCTTCGTGAATGATACATATTTTTGTGAGTTAAAGCAATGTTATGCTTTTGGGAAGCAGCATCCTGCAGTGACAGAGAGCTGCATAGGAGGTCTGGTTACTGGAGCCTCGCCCACAATTAGCACTATGGGTAAGAGGCTCTACAGCAGGGTGTATATTTCAATCCCCTCTTCCAGTCCCCACATCTTTATTCCTCTCAGGACCTCTTACCCCTTTTTTCCAGCAGGCTTGGCTTAGTATCCTCATCCCAGTTGCTCTCCATCTCTCCCAATCTGCCTCCCTGTCCGCTGTGCATGTAGTGCCTGCGTCACTCCTTTCAGCAGATGGAGAAGAGGAGGAGGATGAGGGGGAGGGGGAGGGTAAGACAGAGAGAGAAAGGGGAGGAGGAAAAGGGGAGCTGTATCCCTCTCTTACATTGGCGTCAACATCACTGCCATGCCAGCCTTCGTCACCGGAAAACGACGAGGAAGATCAACGCACAACAGAGCTGGGGGAATAAAACACTATCAGCAGCAGCAGCAGCAGCAGCAGCAGCAGCTCCTCCTCCTCCACCACCACAAGACGTGCATCCACAGATCAGACTAAAAGGACTCTGCCTTTCCTGGGCATCTAAAATCCCCCCAAGGCAGGAGGAGCTCTCCCAGGCATGACCTGAGGAGGAGAGGCAGGAAGCCGTTGGACACTCGCCGTCAACATGGGCAACCAGGAGGCTAAGCAAAAGAAAGCTGCGTTAGCATCGGGTAATGGAAGCTACCCTTCACTGGATGAAGGATGGAGAGAGGGAGGAGGGGATACGACAAAAAAGGGTGGAAAGAAACATGGTAAGCATGGAGGTAAAGGAGCAGGCAGCAGTGGAGGAGGAGGAGGAGGGGGGATGCATTGCACAGGACCAGGAAAGAAGAAAAACAAATCTGAGTCCAAGTCCTCTGTTTTCTCTATCCGGAAAAGAAAGGGCAATCTGAAAGGGAAAGGAGAGGTGTGCTCATCGGTGACAGGCTCAAAGGAGGACGTTTTAGCATCTCAACATGATGAACTGGACAGCACAAAAACACCCGAAATGTCTGCAGATGAGCTTGGACAGTCGGACACCGAGGCTGCTTTCCCTGAAAAGAAAAAGAAACTGGGGCAAGGGAAAAAGGATGCAAATGGAGGAGAACAGAAGCAGGAGGTGCAGCGGAAAGCCTCGACAACAGCAACATCACCCACAGAGGATGGAGGGCAGAAGGGAGGGAGCTCGGGGTCTGATACAGACATCTACAGCTTCCACTCAGCGGCTGACCACGAGGATTTGCTAGCAGACATCCAGCTCGCTATAAGGCTCCAGCACCAGCAGCATGGGGGGGTTAACTCGATTGCGGAAGCGCAGAAAGGGCAAGAGTTGAGCTGGGGAGGAGTAGAGGTCAAAGGGAAGCAGAGTAATGGGGTAGTTAAATTAACTCCTCCTGAGGTGATTGACCTGACCCCGGAGGAATTAGAACTGGGCTCCGATGCTCTGTCGTTCCTGGAGACGGGGACCCTGTCTGGCTCTGTCAAGCACTTGGACCAGCCGGAAACACTACACATCCCCCTCCACACAGAGGTGCACGAGAGCAGGGAGAAGGAGAAGGAAGAGGAGGTTGTGAAGCATCCGGAGTTAAATGTGACGGGGCAGGGGGAGAGGGAGAGAGAAGTCCCTCTTTGTGTTGCCACAGGCACAAAAGACCAGCATGCTTGGCTGCAGCAGCCCCCTCACACAGACATCACCATGGCTACTGCGAGGGGGGCAGCAGTCAGCCCGGTCACCATGACAACCAGCCGTAACAGCTTCCCTGTTCTCACATACGACAGCAATGGGAAAATCTCAGGGGAGGAGGAGGAAGCAGGGGGTGAAACCCGGCAGGAGGATGAGAGGGAGCCTGAGGTGGATGCGGATGTCAGTCCTCCACCTGCAGACAGCCAAAACAAAAGTCCTGATCCCACTGAGGGGCTGAGCTCAGGGACCGTGTTTGAAGAAGGTGAGGGTCACTTGGGCTCGGGTACCAGTGCAGAGTCCCTAGAGGACTGCCTGAGTGCTGGATCTGAATTCAACCACTCTGCCGCTGCCAGCACTAGTGCCTCCCCCTCCAGTCAACAGTGCAGCAGGAGCAGTGTGTGCTTCGCCACGCTGCCCCGCCAGGATAGCCCCACGTCGGCCAAACGACTCCTCAGGTCCACCCACTCTTCCAACTCCTCTAGCCCCGTTGTGAAACCCTACCCTCCCATCTTCCCCTCCTATATCAAGACCACCACCAGACAGCTCAGCTCCCCAGGACAGTCCCCAGCCCTGTCCCCCTCCCACAGCCCCCTGTCCCCGCGCAGAGCCCACCATCACCTCCACAGGTATCTGTGGTGTTACAGCATGTTTATTATGATGTTGAAACGTTTGCTTCTCTTAACCTTTCAATTGATGGTATGATAGCACAGGTATGATTCTGTGTGCTATTAACATAAGCTCAGATTTAGTTTTTACTCTCATCAGGCAGTATTAATCAGGGTTGTGGGTAATACTGGATTCAGTTTGTGAGATCATTAAATGATAATTAAAGTTTAGGCTACTTTGGTTTGCATCTGATTTCAATTATTTTGGGCATCACTCTGAGCGCTAAACGCTCACAGGGTTAATCGTTGGGGTCTGGGAATGTCGTGCTAGAAACAGGTCAGACTGTCTGACTCAGATAAGGAGAGAGGCATGAAGAGTGTGATGATCAGGCATGTTGTGAACAACCCTCCAAGTTAGTGACACATGGGGGGAAAAAAACAAGATTTGCCAGTTTGTGTTTACCTCCAAAAAAAAGTGTTATTCATGGTATTTCGCAGACATTTTGTCCAAAGAAATATATAGTAATTCATACACTGATGGCGGTGGCTGCCATGCAAGGTGCTGACCAGCACATCAGGAGCAGTCTGGGGTTCAATATCTTACCCAAGGAAACACTGACAAGCAGACCAGGGGAATCAAACCAGCAACCTTCAAATAACAAGAGGCTGACTCTACCGCTGTGCCACAGCCGGCGTATAGATAAATGCTGTAGCTATGTCACCTTGTTCCCAGATCTCAGCGGTTAGCTTTGTTAGTATATATTATCCTAATTTACAGAAATAATACTCAAGGCTATGAAAATTAAAAACTACGATGTAATAAACCAACCAAACAGAACTGACCATCAAGTCCCACTATGACTTGTCAAGCAAGGCTAATTTCACACTAAATGTAACAAAAACTGTGGCCAAATACCATCCACATAGACAAAAGTAGCAAAAGTTTTGTTCAGCATTTGTCTATTTAGCTAACTGAAATAATTACTATTGCTGGCAAGTTTTTTAGTTTTTTTTTTATAAATCAGCATGAGTAAGCTACATTTTGACCAGCATCCTCCCCCGGGCCCCCTTCTAAAGCCACACCTCCAAAACACATGCTAGCTGTTTACTCTGACCCCTGTAGCTCTCGCTGGCCTATGCTACATTCAAGAACCAAACTTAATTTTTTTCCACTAATAAAGACATAAATTAAAAAAAACTCTGCTAATTGTAAAAAAAATATATGATTAACAAAAGCAAAATAGCTGTCAGTAACTGCTATCCTGGGTAGCCTTTTGGACTGAGGTATGTTTTTGTTTGTTGCCGTGGATATGTGCTTTGTGCTAACTGTGTTAGCCGTTGATTAGCAGGCTCATGGGGTGTGCTCTCATTGCTTACTATATCCAACCACCTAATGTCTCATTCATGTAAGAAAACAGCTAACATTATCATATTGAAAGTAAACAAAGAACATGGCTTTTGTCAGTACTTGCTGCTGTTAAGCCAACATGTTAATATTTGGAAGTTTTAGCTGCACTTTCTCTGCCACTCCTGTGCGACTAGCTACTTTAATCTTAGCATCTATAGAATATCGTGGTGCATAGGTACACAAGCAGGTAGGCTGTTAATTAATTTCCTTCGATTCCACCAAGGTGAAATGATTGTCTACAAATATAACAGACATTGCTTGTGAAATAACTCACCAACCCTAGCTTTAATCAGTTGTAGCTAGCTAGCTGACAAATGTTAGCCTAAACTGGAGGTAATGACAACAGTAAATTTGATTTAATAAAACATTTCCAAATATCATAGTCACAATGATTACCATATCCAGTGTTCTGATGAGTGAGAATGTATTTATAGATTCAGACATTGTGAGGTTTATATTAATCTACAGACAATTTAACATGTTGGTCTCATGTCTAAGTAAGCACTTTCCCTCAGTCACAGTTAGATGAGGAATACACTCTGACAAGTGGCTCTTCTGCAACACAAGTTTAGTGCTGCACCAGCAAAATATGTCTTTTAATACAAATAAAATATTTCAGGAGCTACCAGCTGTTACTGGAGACGCAATGTCTGAATGAAGCTGCGAAGAATGTTAAAGGAAAAAAGCTCAAAAGTTTGAAAATTACTGTCATTATCTATTCAGCTACATGCATAGTCCACAAAAGATGCCTGGAGCTTTGCAGCAAAACAGCTTTGCAGGATACTTCTTCAATTGAAGAAGTAGCTATTTCAAGTCTCAGGAAGACCCAAGATCTCAAATTGCTGTGAAAAGATGTTATTTTCACCCTCAACACACTTTTAAGCGAACACACCCACTTCAGATGGGGTGTAACACTTATGCTTTTAGTTTATAAGCTACAGTGAAGAATTTGCATTTTGGGATGTTGGGGCTCTGGAGGCTGGGATTACCCAACACAGTCTGTATGGAGCCTATTTTTTGTGTGTTTTTCACATTTTAAAATGTCTAATAGTCCCCAAACAAGTTAAGTTAATTTCCATAAATGTCTAAATGGAAAACAATCCAGATAACTAAACCAAACTCTGAAAACCATGCCAGCATCCTTGGATAAAACACTGTGTTAATTTTCAAGATTAATACTAAATAGGCAGCAAAATGCAAGAACACTGCTGTGGTCCTTCAAAATTTTGTCACTGTAATGTACCCTATATATTTAATTGCATGAGTGATCTGCTTTCAAAGTAAAGCTAACCTAAAATGCAAATGTTGACAGGACTATGGCCGACGGTCACCAAGTTCGTAGGCAGCGCTCGCGTAGCCTCGCGGGGACTCTGAGTCGCTCAGCTGACTGGACAGAGGAGCTTGAGAGGAGGCTGAGGAGCAGAGAGGAGGATGGAGGAAGCCCCGGAGGTTCAGGAGAATATCTGCTGGGCTACAGAGGAGGCGGCAGCCAACCCATCTGTGCTACCAGAAGATCCTCCTGTGGACAGGTTTCTACCTGCGGCTTCCAGGACATCTTCACAGGTCGGTACAGAATGGTCTCAGTTTCAGTCCAGTCAATGATTATTGTTTCCTGGTGAAACAATAAGAAAGAGAGAGGATTCACTAGTGTGCATTAATGGCTCCAAGGACAAGAATTTTAGATTGCATGCTTTTAAAAATCTATGTAATCTGATTCCAAATCTTGAGGTGAGCAGCTAGAGGTCAGCATGCATATGATGACACTGGTCATCCAAAGCACTAGTGGCCTCTGGCAGGATGTATACAAGGGAAAGCTTAGAGAGAATGAGTTTTCAATACTACTGCCAGTAGAAACATTTAAGTAGATCCACTAAAAGATCGATACATGGCATCTGTGATTCTGTCTACGTTAAAAACATTTAGTTAGTTCTTTAAAAATAGATGTCAAGCTTTCGCGTGCTGGTGCAGTTTGTGTTCAGGAGTTGGCAATCAATACATGCATGAAGATATTTTCAGCTGGAGACAAGCTGAATCTTTTTCCATTGACCTCTGTCTGCTCATGTGCTCTTGTTTAAGTTTACAGTAGGCAAGGAAAGGCAAATGTGTTTATGTATACATTTCATACCCAAAGGCAAGGCAGATTACACGGGAGAATGCACAGGAGAAATTTAATGAAAGCAAACTGAAAACCCTTAATGATAACATTTTCATGTAGCAGATTTTTTTACATCTTCAGAGCTTGTAGAAAGGTGCAGAATAAAAGTACCTCTAGTTAACTGGAAGGGCAGATGTTTTGAACAACAGTGGTGTTGTAACACAAATGCAATTGTAAGGGGAAGATGGAATGCCATCAGTAAAACCAGAGTTAACACAGTAAGATCAATAAAAAACAAACTAAAAAGTGCACAGAATAAAAACACTAGGACAAACTAATGAGTACATTTGACAGATAAATTGAAAGCAACGATGAAGAGGTAGGTCTTTAGCTTGGATTCAAAAGAGGGAAATACTGCCTCAAGTCTTACCTCTTCTGGCAATTTGTTCCACATTAGAGAGAGGTAGCCTCACCATGTTTGGTTGTAATCCAGAGCCAGCCAACCTATCAGGTTCATACAGGTATCTAACAACTAACCTGTTCAGTGATTTATAGACAAGTAATGGAATTGCAGTGATATAAAACCTGGAGTTATAGCTGAGCTTGCTGGTCCTTGTTACAACCCTGGTATCTGACACATACCCCAGAATAGTCCATTGCAGTGGTCCCACTTTGTGGATGTTTTAAGATCATGTCTCTTATCCTTATGACTCTTGTGACTTCAGATTTTCTCATTTCATGATCCAAATGTTATTTTAATGGACTGTCCCAAGGGGTCTATTGGTCTGCAGTTGTCTGGTGACACAGCTATAGTTGTGTGTCATTTTTGCAGTCATGTGACAAGAAACCTTAAAATTCTGGATAACTTTGGCTCCTTAAGAATCTGGATGTACAGAATTTACCAGCTTGGTCAGCTTAATACACAATTGCCATTTTTCCATCACATCTGCCGGCCACGCTCTACTTGATTTGACTCGGCACATCAGCCCAGCGCTGCAGGGATTTCGATTTCCATTACAGCAGGGCTACCTGCTTGTAGGTTTGTCTTTAACTAATGACGTGTTTGACTTGTGTACTGGTCAGAGGCACAGCTGTAAACACTCTTACTTGATGTAGTCGCCAACAAAGCCCTGTTAAGTCATTGGCAAACAATCTTCTGTATCTCTGAAGGGAGCTGTGTGAATACTGATCTGCACTATGCTTGATGCTTCGAGCTTGGGGCTACATTCGCCGACCAAACTGTTGTTGACAAGTTGCATTGCGGGTAATGTAGGTAACAGGTTTTGACCTTGACTATTATTTATACTGAAACATAGCCTTAAATCAGCGTTGCGCCCCATTTTGCCCAGTGGCCACCAGTGGTATTGCAGTGTGAGATTCCCCTGTGTCCCAAAAAGCATTTTCCTCATAGACTGAGAAGTGTGCAGAAATCCTGACAGAACACCTTTAACAAGGTAAATTATGACTCTGTTATAAGGTTTTGATGCATGGAGATGGTTAAAACTTCTCTGGGTTTATGGGCAGAGTGAGAACTCGCAGGCAGGGCATGCAGGAGAAACTTTTGTTAACAAATAATGTTAATTGGATTGAGTAGCTGCCATCTTTTGGTCGGGAAACATTTAAAAGAAACACTTTGTGATCACAACGGCCTGTCAGGCATCAGTATTCTAAATATCAATGCCAGCACTAATGGATTATGAAAGAAGGTTTTTTTTTTTTTTTTTTAAATGTTCAAACTAACTTCGATGTTTGCAGCATTCAAAACAGGAAAGACAAACTGTAACAAGTAACAAGTAACATAAGCCTTGTTTTTATCACCTGTCGATAAGGTCGAACTCTGCTGGAGAAGCTGTTCTTGCAGCAGCAGCAGGAGGAGCCGGAGGAAGCTGAAAGGCTGTGCTCCAGAATCTTGGCCATGGGTCTCCTGCTGCCGTTCACTGACTGCTTCAGAGAGCAGCTAGGAGGCAGCACCACCCACATCAGCACCACAGCATCCACCAAGTTTCATGTATGTAGTCAAACTCCCACGCATTTTTTTGTCAACTGTCCTGAAGAAGTGTGTGTGTGTGCTGCCTTCATCCCTTTGAATAGTGGATACAATCTCTTTTTCAGTCAGGGATTAAATACATTTTACAGAACACTTTGAGACAGACGTATTTATATGTGTGTGTGTGTGTGTGTGTGTGTGTGTGTGTGTGTGTGTGTGTGTGTGTGTGTATAGATATGTATATGGTTATTATTTGTTTCCATTAGTGCACCGTCTCTGGCTCTAATCTATTTTTCTTTACTAGCATGTCACAGAGTTTATCGTAATACCTGTCAGTGGATCCATTATAAAAGATCCAATTTGAACACTGAAAGTTGTGTTTCCCAGCATGACCAGTTGTATACATGGGCAGCAGTCAACCAGCCAACACACTCTCTGGATCCTCTGGAGGTGAAGCTACCAGGGCAGCTGAAGGGCCCCTGGCCTCCAGCCAAGCCAGGAGCAGACAGTAAGACTGGACTCAAATCCACAGAGGCGGGTAAGGCGCTTGCACATATCCTATATGTATGAACAGTATATGTATATCAAAGTCTGCCGAGTTAGCAGGGCTGATAATACAGCTGGATTTAAGACTTTAAGAGTTATAACACTATATGTATTAAACCTGTTCACAGTATATAGTGTTTTGAATTTCCAGTTAGAGAAGATAATTGTTGTTTGTATCTTTCTACATCTTTCTACCATATGAGCTGTCTTTAATTTTTTAGTCATTTGTTAAAGTTCAGCATGTCAAAAGTTCAGTAATAAACATAAATAATTTATCTGAGGTAAAAGACACGATCTCCAAATGTTCCAAACGTATTTATGCCTGGTCTCTATTCAGTTTTATGCAATGATCCTGATATTTTTGTTTTGTTTCTTTTTTCCTACTTTTCCTGTGGGGTTTCTCCATCTCCATGTTTGTGCATCTTTAGAGGACAATCGAGGTGAGTGAACATTTTCTCTATATTGCGGGCTGTATTTTTGCGCTGACTCAAAGTCAGAGAATTTGTAAACATGAGCAGAATGACATTATCGTTAGGCCCCAGGCGAGGATTTGTCTGCCTGTGTGAAAATATTATGACTGAAAATAACCTGCCGCTCCATGGTGGGCAGCGTCTCACTGCTGGAGACGAATAAATGCCAACCTGCTCACTGTCGTGTTACAGGGAGCCGTCTCTTTTATGGAAGATGCAAACAAAGCTTATCCAGAGACAGTGTTAATGTCATTTGGTCGGGGTCAGTTCTGATTGGCTGTATGGTGTCACTTAATTCCAGATAAACAGACACCTTGAAACAGAATTTGAATCTTACTTGTATAAAGTTAGCTTTCTGGCTAATAGCTGAGCCAAAGAGTTCTAAGAGTTGATCGGACTATGCTGTATCTAAGGTCTGTCCTATTTACTGGGGAAATGAATGTCTCCATGGCATAATGACTTTATGGGAATATAGTAACTGTTACAGCTATCTAACCACCAGGTTTGGCCAGGGAAACTGAGTTATTGCCAGTGAAATACTTTATATTTTGATTGTGAAACCCATTCAGATAAAAAAAAAAAAAAATAATGGTCTTATCTTTTTTTCCTCTGGTAGTGACTATGGTATAAGTGGTGCGATGCTCTTTGAGCAATACATAATTTGAAAAGTTAATCCACTGAATCCTGATAGGGGACATCTTATCCTGATAAGGACACATTATCCCAGGTGTGTTATCCCTTATGTATTGCCCTTGTTTTACAGTTTTAAAGAGTACACACCCCATGATAATCCTGTATTTGCTGCCTTCCAGTAGTTTAACTTCAAACCTTGAGGGGTACACTACAGATCCCAGTGACGTCACTGCTATACAACCTGGTGTTAAGTTTTTGAAACCCTGCAACTAACTGACTCAAGCAGACAAAAGATCAGATTACAAATACAGTGTATTTTCATGCAGAAAAAAAAGTAGTGCTGCTGCTTCGCATTCACTGGCTTTTGGCCATACCATTAGGAGACACTGGTACTGAGTCAAATATCCATCAGTAGATCACAATGTGTCAGCACACCTAACTCTACTTGATCAACCAATTTAAAATGTAACTTCATGTTCACAGTTAGCTACAGGAGACTTCTGAGCCTGCCGAACAGTGTCTCTGTTGTACTGTATTGTACTGACCTGCTGATGTGTCTGTTTGTTCAGAACACCATGCAGCTGTCTTGAGTTCAAAGCAACAACAAAAGGAGAGCCAAGAGGTGAGTCATTAAAATGTTTTTTTCTTTGGTTAAAGCCTGAGACTTGAATTATTCTTTTTTTAAATCAAATACAAAAGACAAAAAAAAAAAGAAGCTGAGAACATCATCAAGTTAATGCAACCCTGATCCTCCCACTGAAATAAATAAAAACATGTTTTTACAGTGTTTTCTCCTACAGTGAAGTAATGATCATCTCAATGGACTCTGGGTAGTCTGATGGATTTGTATTAAAACAAAGCATGAAAACACAGCCCGGTGCTTTCAGTTCGATGAGCAATACTTTACACAAGAATACGTCTAAGTATTATAAGTATGAGTAAGTGTAGCAAGTAAGTATAAGTTTATTATAACAGGCCAAAATATTTTACAGGCATTTCTTGTAGCAAAACATCTGAGCACTGAGAGAGTCAGATTGGGCCAAAAAGAGCCTAATGTTCTGCTTCCATTGGTCTCACTTTTGTACACTTTTAGTACAGATATGAACATATTTAGGACATAAAAGAGGACTACTGATTGTGCAGTCAAAACACAATTAATATACAAAGAAATATTAAGTGTTTGGACTGACAAGCAATGCTAAGACATTCCCATGTTGTCTAATCAAGCCAATCTAATCTTAGCAATACAATTTATTGTGATATTCTTAAACCATAACTGGAATCAGACAACTTCTCATATCCCCCCCAGCATAGTGTTTAAATAGTGAGTAGCACTGTGGAAGCGAAACTTAGGGGAACCAGTCTGTATGCTGATGGTGTCAATTTTCTGAAGCCATTACACAGTAAGCATATTTATTTTAATAAGAATACTTGCCTATTGCCAGTTTAAATATTACAACTTATTTCTAATAAAATCATGATATTATTTACATACTTCATTTAAGATATTTAGATAAACTTGTAAAGAGCATGTGTATCATGGCAATCTTGAGTTCTACAGCTCTTGTGTTTCTGTAATGGAATGAGTGGAATACAAACTACTTTGTCACAAAAAACATGCTGACTTTATGCAAAAAACAACTTGAACAATACCTTCAGGTGATTGTAGAAAGTTCTATGAGTCAGATTGTCTTTGTTGCAGGGCCTCTTAACTTCCTCTGAGTGATTATGATTGATAACAGCAGATGACTCTTCTAAGTCCATTTTAATAGGGCTCATTTGATGCAGACATTAGACTCAGCCGCAAACTCTACAATGGGAAAGTCTAAGGAGCTCGGTATTGATCTGAAAGAGCACATTAGTGATTTGAGAAATAAAGAGTCGTAGAAATCATTGGAACTCAAGTCTGCCATGATGTACATATTCTTTACAAGTGGATGTAAACTTTTGACCGCAACTGTACATTAATGTAATGATCATTTTGATAAGATTACAGTACTATACATATTATGACTTTCTGCTGCATCATAAATGTTAGCTAAATTATCATCCTATAGGTTATTTTTATCCTACATATGACTTTATTTTGTCCCATGAAGATTTTTTTTGTTTTGAGGAAGTGATTCCAACACATTCGACCTCACTGATTTTTGCTGTGTTTCTGCTCACGATTGTCTCCTATTTGCAGGTGGAGTGCGTTCTTCCTTCCACAAAACTGAAAGAAAAACACGTCAACGTCATCCAACAGCTGGAACAAACCATAGAAGACCTCAGGACTAAGATAGCAGAGCTGGAGCGACAGCCACCTCTGCTGGACAGAGACGGTGTGAAAGCCCCCCCCCCCACCACGGACAGGGAGTGTGGCGGGGAGGAGAGCTTGCTGAGGGCCGTGTGTGACGCTCACCTGCAGACTGAAGCGGCGGCCACGCTGGGCTGCCTGGAGGCCAAGTCTGTGCAGACCTCACCCATGGATGACAGCTTTAAGTTCAAAGTGCCTTGTACTGAGCCGGGCGGAGACAAGGGTGTCCCGCAGCCTCCACCCAGGCAGGATGGCTTTCCGTGTTCCTGTCAGCTGCAGCCTCCTCCACCTCCTCCACCTCCCCTTCCAGGAGGAGTTCCTCCTTTACCAGGACAGACTGTGGCACCTCCTCCTCCTCCACCTCCTCCTCCGCCATTACCAGGGGGCTTGATGCCGGCTCCTCCACCTCCTCCACCTCCACCCCCGTTACCCCCTGGTTCAGCAGTTCCTCCACCTCCACCCCCACCTCCTCCACCTCTTCCTGGTGGCATTGCTCCGCCTCCACCTCCTCCACCTCCTCCACTTCCTGGTGGCATTGCTCCACCACCACCTCCTCCTCCTCCTCCTCTTCCTGGCGGCATGGCTCCACCTCCCCCGCCATTACCAGGAGCAGGAGGCCCACCTCCTCCACCGCCACCTCCAGGAGGCACGTGTGTTCCTCTGGCTCCACCAGGGGCTCTGGGTTCCCTGCCTCCTCCTCTGCCGCTGGGCCTGTACGCTCTGGGTCTGACGCAGGAGAAACCACCCAGGAAGGCTGTAGTAGAGCCACCCAGACCCATGAAGCCCCTCTACTGGACCAGGATCCAGCTGACAGCCAAAAAGTTAAGATGCTGTTGCTCAAATAGCCTCAAGAAAACACTGCAGTCTGTTTGATGAGTAGAAAAAGATCTGACAGCAAGAAGTCACATTTCAAAAAATGGATCTGATCTTATTTGAGTTTAATGCTCAAATCGTATCCTACTTAAAAAACACCTGCAGACATAAGAACATAGGTTGGCACTAGTCTACAAATTACGTTATTTTTAAATCAATCCTTTGTGCAGAGTTAATATGTTTTAGTTTGTCTCTTGATATGTTTGTATTCCATGTAAAACCAAGATGCTCAGAGTGGATTTGATGATGTTGTATGACATCAAAATAAGAGATCACACGGGATGTTGTCTCTTTGCTGCATGGACTGTTATCAAGTCACCTTCACAATTCATAAAAATCAAAAAAAAAATCTATTGGAAAATGTTTTGAACTTAGAGGTGAAGAGGGGGGATGATTATAATTTGCCTCTTCTGTGTTTCTCAGGGAGGCTCCCTCTCCAACAGTGTGGGAGAATATTGAGGAGCCTGACGTGGACTTTGAGGAGTTTGTAGAGTTGTTCTCCAAATCGGCCGTGAAGGTGAAGAAGCAGCCGCTCTCTGACACCATCACCAAGTCCAAGGCCAAACAGGTTTGAGTCTTTTACATATGTTTACAATATGTGCATTCAGGATACAAGGTGATTCTTCATTATAAAACACAGGGTACTAACACAAAATGCTGCACAACACAAAGTATGTAGTGTATTTTCTATTCTTTCCTATTCTTTCTATATCTTTCTCAATACGTCCAAGTCTGATATGAATTATTATGTATGTCACTTAAAGTCTCTTACTGTCTTAATCACTAAATTCTATTCTGTAAATTAAATGTTAGCAAGCAAAGACACCAATCACTATTTTCCGCTACATTTATTTGATAGCTTTAGTTACAAGTTAGTTTGCAGATTGCTGCATTAGAGCCAATGTAATCAATGTAATCAGTAATAGAATAAATGAAAGAACTCCGACTTGTGTGTTTTGTAGGTAGTGAAGCTCCTAAACAACAAGCGCTCTCAGGCAGTAGGAATACTGATGTCCTCCCTGCACCTCGACATGAAAGACATCCAGCATGGTGAGTTCATCTTCTTTTAGTATTTCATAATAGCTTGATATGTACAAACAGTAATATGGGGCTCTCATTCCTCACAAAAGAAATGATAATTTAGACAGATATATGCCACCCAGAGTACACTGAACAAAAGATCTGTCTCCACAAGTCATTAAGTCTCATATTCAGCCGTAAGAAGCCTATTTTTTCCCCAAGAGAAAAATATTCTGTCAAAAGAATAATAAAAAACCCTTGAGTCTTATTTACCTGTTTATTATCTGTTTAATATTTAGAGGATTTATTCCATCTGCACTTTCACGCAGCTTGTCCTTTACCGTAACATATATGGTTAAAGAAGAACACTGTTAGTGAATAGAGTGATCAGTGCTTGCAGTTATGACCTGTGACCTCTCCATCTCTGTCTTTAAGCCATCCTGAACTTGGACAACACAGTAGTTGACCTGGAGACCCTGCAGGCCCTTTATGAAAACGTGAGGCAAACACACTCTCTACAGTTAATTTACTTGTCTGATGATGAGATAACCGGAACCCATCACAGGGGTCTGGGACCTGTCTTTCCCTGTTAGTAAACTAGCATTAGAAAACAAGAATTTTTTCTAAAAAAAACCAATCATTTGAAGAAATTATTAAATGATGGAGTAATATAACATCTTAGAATTTTGTGCAATACTAGGACTTTAACATTATAGAAAATGTACAGTATTTTTCTTCAATTGTTCTTCAAGCTTTATTTAGAAAGATATGTGGCACTCATTTCTTTATGCATGGCAAAATAACCTCTGGATATGATACAACTATAATAATACTCCACAGAATCAACATTTGGTTATAACATGATGAAAAGTAGAGTAGATATCTAACATTTCACCTTTGAAAACAGAACTTTTTTCAGGTAAAAAGAATATTCATTATTCATTAGTTTACCGTAAAAAAACATTCTGCAACAACTATTAAAAGTGGCAAAACTGTGGGTCCATTCACATATAAAATCCAAAAATATAACGTAGAATAGAAATACGTTACAGCACGCTCTAGCAAAGATCTTTACAACTGCAGGTGATGGTTTTGTACCATCTGGGCCACCAGAATCAACAAAAACTATAGTCACTGTAAATGTACTCAATTTAAATTATTATTATCATTAATTTGCATTCTAGTACAGGTTTAGGAGTTTGCAAGATTCTATGAATTTCATATTATTATTTTTTTTACATGAATTGTTTTGAGAAAGTCCATGATATGAACGTGGAGTAGCTGTGTGAGTTGGTATGAAATAACCCTGTTGTAATTGGGCTAGCTGATTTTGCCTTACAGTCAACACAGTCAGCAGCTGTAGCTGCAGGCGTGCTAATCTGCAGCTCATAGAGATGAATATTACTGCTGAGTGTCACAATGAATGTCAGAGATTCAGTTTTCATCTGAGTCACTACTCTGAACCTACAGACATGACTCACATACTTGGTCTCAGTGTAATGTTTTCTGACAGAGGATAACATTATTTTAATCTTTTATTATTTACATTGGGCATAGAAAGGAAGCCTGACACTTTCTACTGTCAGGATGAACTGTGTGAATGTGGACACAGGTGGAGTCACTCTCTTGTATCTATCCCTCAGAGGGCACAACAGGAGGAGCTGGACAAGATTGACAAGCACATCAAGTCCTCAAAAGACAAGGAGAATGCCAAACCTCTGGATAAACCTGAGCAGTGAGTTGGTGTTTCTCCTCTGATTCTGCAACACAAATAAGTAGACATGATCGTGAATTCTGTGTGACGTTCTGTAAAAATATAAACGCACAGGATGGAAAAAGAGAATGGAGATCAGGCAGAATACATGCAGCTGGCGTTTTCTCTTGTGTTGCAGATTTCTCCACCAGCTCTCCCTGATCCCGAACTTCTCTGGCAGAGTGTTCTGCATCCTCTTCCAGTCCAGCTTCTCTGAGTGCATGTCGTCCATAACGAGAAAACTGGACACACTGCAGAGGTTATGCAAGGTGAGTCAGACTCTCTAAACTGCGGTGGAAAAAACACTCATGATGGATGCCGTTGGGAATACTGTGTCTGTTACACACTCAAGAAAACATATAAATGCAACACTTTCGATGCTTATAATAGTCATTAAGCGCCCCGCTAATTATTATCCAGTGAGATGACAGTCTGGTCCACTTGATGCCAATGAAGTTCTCTTGTTGTACAGTCGAGATAAGCCTACTGACATATTCATTTAGCAGAAACAATTTATATCCAAGTAAAGCATTGGCAAAAACAAAAGTCAGACTAAAGTACATTGATGAGACACTAAAAGAACAAAGAGGTTTGGGGGTTTGGAAAAGGTATATAAGATAGTAGAGGTAGTAAATGGAGCTGTGGTCAGCAACACACCAGAACTCCAAACAGAGGAACCTGAAAAGAGATTATGCAAACTATTTGTCTGATTGGTCCTTTTTCTCTTGGATGCGATGGGAAGACATGAGGCTATCCGGGAGGTTTCCCAGTCAAATCCAAATCTGAGTGGTTGATAATCCTAGAAACTGCAGTCAGGTCGAGACCCTGGTGAGGACAACAAGCATGCAGATGAGCTTCCCTTGGATGGTTTTGGAGAATTTGTACAGAAATTGTTTGGTTGTGCAAACAAACTGTTACATCAGCTGTGGAGGTCTTAGATGGTCTTGCAGGTGAAGAAGCTTGTGAGGCATAGGAACATAGAGAAACATTCTTAAAAAGAATTCAGTCTGATTTATGTGGTTGAGAACATTCAGACGATCTGTAACATGAACATGGTTAGCTTGGTTCAGCCATGGCCGTATTACCGACCGGGCAAGTGGGGCGGGCGCCCCGGGGCCCATGGCTCCAGGGGGCCCAGGGGGGGCCCAACAACAATGCAGATGCCGATGTCGATGCCGATTGCGATATCAGAGGCCTCTATTCTTTAGGATCTTCTTTAGTTGTACCTCTTTAGTCTATGTTATATGGCATAAGTACAGAGAGAACCGAGAGAGAAGGGTGAACTGAAATGGGAGGGGGGGCAGTGGCAGCAGTCAGAGGGCCCTCGGCCACAGGACAAAGGAACCAGAGGGCCCCAGGGTCATG
>JARJLU010015092.1:795-27983 GCA_030272975.1 Sparidentex hasta
AAGTGCTTCCACAGAAAGTGTCCGACTTCAGTTCCAGTATGTTGAAGGAATCGGCCTGTTCGTTCAGGGCAGCTGATACTGTCTCTGAAGAAAGGTCGTCTTATACAGAACTGAATCCCATAATGGAACTTAATGAGACGAACGGTGCGACAGTCGGCCCTGTTCATCGATCCCATCATCCATGTGCTCAGATTGTACAGCACATTGCAAAGGACATCAAAAGTAAATGTATTTCTACTGTCAGATCACTTGATTCCATATCAGCAGATGAAAACACAATTCATGGACGCCCGCATGTGATTCCTGATGTCAGGTGTGATGTCACTGGGAAAGGAGATGTGGACAATGTAGTTTTATTGTTTTTATTTAAGTCTTTATTTAATTTTTCAAACAACTTTAACAGTAACACAAATGAGGAGAAATACAAAAAAAGGGTTTATTTTCTTTTTTTTTATTATTTTTTATTCCAAATATGCAAACAGAACATGGCTTCCTGATTGCTATTTAACTAATTATTTGCACAACATTATATGGAAATGAAGATTTTGAGGAAGCAAAATAATATGATAAAAAGTAAAATAAATAAATGACATATGCGAAAAGGAGTGAGAAGAAGCATAGCTTGTTAGCTCTCACCCCTGTTGAACACAATTTATGAAGGTGGGCAGGTGTAAAGTAATAACGATGAAGTATCTTATAGTGTATAAATCTGCCTCTAAATAAAATACATTTCTTTAAGTGACAATAGATAATAATAATAATAGTCATAATAATAATAATAATAATAATAATAATAATAATAAATAACCAGAAATCCCACATCAAGCACGTGCAACAAAAAGCCTCAAAGACCACTGCACAATAATATTTAAGGCAAAACATCATCTATTACCTTACTTAAATCTATTACCAAAACTTAAAAAACTATTCACAGATTTAAGGGGTAAATATCATTTCATAACTTTGAGGGTGCGCACCACAATGAGAAGTGTTTGTGTTGCTGGAGTCAGACTATGCAACAGTATGAATGTGGAGTTAAAAGAATGCACGACCATACAGTTCAAAAAGAAATATAGAGAAAAGATGTTTATGTGCTATAGTGAGTGAGGAAGGTGTTTAAATATCACCAGGTGTTCATTGTTCATTCATCAACTTAATTTGTTACGGATTTTAATGTCACCTCTGTTTATAGACTGACTGTGTGTGTGTGTGTGTGTGTGTGTGTGTGTGTGTGTGTGTGTGTGTGTGTTTGTATTGCTATACTTGCGGGGACCAACCCTTGAAATCCCACCTTTCTTGTTAGGACATTTTTACTTGTGAGGTCATTTTGCCTGGTCCTCAAAAAAACCAAAATGCTAGAGGGTGTGTGTGTGTGGGTGCATGTGTGCGTGTGTGTGTGTGCGTGTATGTGTGGATTAATCTTCAACTTTAAATTTTGTGCTGTAAAAATTATGGGGATTGCATTTGTTGATTTTTTTTTTTTCTTTTTTTGCTCTCGTTGGTTGGTTACTCTCCAGATGCACATGATGAACAGAGAAGCACAGTGATGTGGATATTTAATGATGGTGAAAGGAGGTAGGAGTTAATACGTTTTACACTATTTCCTACTCCTTTTCAGATGTGTTAATTCATTAGTATTATTATCATTTTGGGGTATTAGGATGGCGGTGGTGATGATGATGAAGACAACGATGATTCACATGATTGTTATTATTATAATCTGAAATTATAGTATTATTGCTTTGTTGTTGTTGCCACTATCGTCATGGCCGTTACATGTCATTATATGTATCATAACTATTATAATTAAGTCTACATATTGGCATGATGAATGGGAAAAGAAGAATAATTTTTGTTTTCTTTTTCTTTGTTTATTTTTTCTCTCGCTTTCCTCCCATTCATTCATTTGTCTTTGACTGGTACATGGCTTTACATTTTGTCTGATAATGGTTTTCTCTTTTTTATTTTCTGTTAACATGTTCCAAATAAACTAAACTAAACCAGAAAACCAGCCTGCAGTGGAAATGATCTTTGCCCATGAGTCCTCGTCAATGTTCACATTCAGATCCCTCTGCCGTATCAGACAGATTCTTATACTGTATTCTCATACAATTTACAATTATCCTATAAATAGTGACAGTCTATCATCTCGTCCTGTGTTTGTGATTCTACGGTGCAGCGGATTAGACTACCATGGGCCGCCAAAGTCTGTCGGAAACACTGTATATTTGGCGAAACAGCTCATGATTTTCCCAGGAAGGGTGGACTGGACTCCACTGTCCCCCCTTAATATCCACTGAGTTGCAGTTTTAATGGTAGTCATGCTATTTATACTAGTTGCACAAGTGATTGCTGCAAGGAGCAAGTAGCAGAAGTAGTCAGGGGTGGAAAGTAACTGAGTACTCAAGGACTGTACTTCAGTGCAGTTTTGAGGCACTTGTGCATCTTCTGAATATTTAAATGTCACTCTGCCGTATACATTTACTGCACTACACTGGAAGTATTTGAGGTTTACTGCAGGACCTTTACCTGACGGCTGTTAGCCCGCAAGTTGTTTAACATGCACAACATGATCGGTGCACCAATGTCTTTCATCCAGGATTATTGTACTCCTTTCATTTAGGAAGCAGCTGGAGTTAGATTTTACATAACAGTTGCTGATCATGTAAAAAAAATGATTGATTATTTTAAAAATTCAACCAGTTTCCAACCTCTTTTGATTGTGACTCTGTATGAATAAGCACAATCTAGTTGGGGCTCCTTGTCAAACATCAGAGGTCTGTTAGTTGTTAGCTGCCCCCCTCTGAACCTCTGTGATCCATTAAAAACCAGAACTGCTGCGCTGATTCTTAATTGATGATGTTGATCAACACAAGTGGAACCATCAAAATATTGTTTAATTCATTTTTTGCTCATTACAGAAAAGTAAAGATTTGACTTACAACGTAATTTTATTAAATCAAGATATCCAGAGAAGTAACTCAACAAACAGACGTCATTTAAACACGCAGAACATTCATAATAATATAGATGGAGGAGATTTACATTACATGAGATGAGATTTGAATAGTTGGATTAAAGATAAAACATTCATTATATATTTCCAAATCTCTGAAAATGACACTCAAGGTAACAGTAACTGTTTCTTATTTCACATCTAAAAGAAGTGAAAATGTTTTGATGTTGAGCGTGTGAGCAAAGTTTAAGACTGAAATGACTTCATAACAAAATCTACAGATATAACAGCAAATATGATGATGTGAAAGCTAAAGTTTGTTTAAGGACACAAATTGACAATGACCAGACTCATGGGATTCTTTCAGTGACTTTCTGCGACAACAGTCTGGTCTGATAAACTTGACAAAGATGACTTTAAAGCTGTCAGATACAGAACCTGCTCTGATAACAAACATACTTGGATTTGGAGTCAGAATTGTGTTTCAGTTTGGAGACTTCAGTGACGTTCTGATTAAAACCAAACTTCTTTTCTTCTTTCAAACAATTTTCTGTTAAATTCTGAGAGAATCTGGTGTTGGTGGTCAGAAAAAGAACTGCTTTTTCACATCAATTTCTAAAACATAATGTAGAAATGAACTGCAATTTACCATCATTCCACATGGTGGAGCTGCAGCTGACAAAAACAAACAAATGTACAATTAAATTAAATGTCTACAATTCTTTTGACAAACAGATACTCTGTCACATCCAGAGGAACACAGGGATGATGCTGGACTGGACATTGTGTGTGACAGTGGAGCTGATCTCAGAGCAGTTCACACTGCAGCACTGACAGTCATCTCCACTTGTTGTGATTGGTCCGTCAGTCACTGCTGGATGAAGCTCTCCTCTCCACTCCACCTCCCAGTAACACGGCCCAGTCAGAGCCTCTCCACCCACCAGCTGATGGTGCTGCTTCAACCTCTTTGGATCATCAGGACACAGCTGATCCTCTCAACACCTCCACCTTTCTCATCACACTGACAGAAATCACCATGATTTCCAGCTGATGAGAGAAGAAGAGAGACAGCAGAAGTGATAAATGAGTGTTTACAGTTTCCGTTTGTATGCTGGGCAGCAAGCCATCAATTTAGCAGTCTTTTTTGTGGCTCGGTCTGCGGTTTTAGACAAAGGGTGGCAAATTTGGGATCTGTTTTAGGCAACCAATACGCCGCCTCGTTGGGTACACTTATTTCCACGTCCATTGCTATCTAAAAATGAGGCATCAATGTGCTGGCAACTGCGTGAGATGGGTGGAGGTATTGATGACCTGCACTATTGTATGGCCTACAGCCGGGGAGTTATAAAACCAGGAAACAGCTGATCACAGCAGTTAGTCCATCACTTCATCTGTGGTTGTCAAGATGAGCAACTGGACAGCAACGGGACATGCCAGCGTCTCCTCAGTCTCTGTAGCTGTGTGGTTGTGTACACTTTTGTTGTAGCAGCAAACTACTGATGGTCACTACTTACAAAAGAAAAGCCCCCCGTGAAGAACCCAGTTCTGAACTCCAATGGGGTGCAATGTAAAGCTCTTATTTTTAAGACAAATTCGTCGTCACTTTTCACTTCCCAACATCGTTGGGGGGCACGTCACATGTTTACGCCTACCTCAGTGGCGGCTTTTAGAAAAGGAGGAATATTACACCTCTGTTTTAGAAAGACAGGGCAGCACATTGCTGTCCTTACCTTGGAGCAAATGTGCCGCCTGTTCTATCTAAAAAGGGCTAGAGACTCCCGCCATCAGCTGTCAGTCAGTGATATAAAGACCAGCAGGACTTCAGTCCTGTTCAGACCACAAGTGGAGCGGCTGTGTAGCGTAGCCAGCTTCCTTTCAGCTTCATGTTAACGTGTTGGAGTGAAGCTCACAGACCTGCAGACACTTTGGACATCAAGTCTGTTTACTCTGCAGGTTTCACTGAAGGACACAGTGGAAATAAACTGCTGACAGTCCCTGAACGCATCATTACTGCAGGAACACAGATACTCACAGCTCACTTTAATGATGATTTACTGCTGTTAAAAACCAGAGTCTCACTCACATTTAAATATTTCATCTACTTTTCAAATTTGACAAATATGTAAATATGTAGTCCTGATGTTAAAATTCTAACATTTATACAGAATCTGAGAAGTAAAACATCAGCTGTGGTTTTTGAACTTCAGCAGAGGTTCTGCTCTGTATACAGACCACATGGTTACTAAATGTAATGATGGTTCTTTGAAATAAGAGCCAGAGATTTGCAGATTTTATTCAGACTGATCTGAGAGCTGCGACAAAGATGAACTGATCAGTTCTTCAGTGTTGAAATGAGAGAACAAACACTTTGGGCCAGTTGTTCAAAGATAATCAGATCAGATGTTAGTTATCGTATTGGATCGAATCTTGAAAATGGTTTGTTCAAAAGGGAAGGAAGGATTCTGAAATCAGATTAGATCACGGAATCCAATCCTAGTTTTGATCTGGATCAAACCCTCAGTTTGTGTTGTTCAAAACGTTTCAGTACGATTTGGATAACTTTGATTCAAAAACATAGGATTATCCTCATCCCAACAGGATTTCAAGGTGGATTTCGGGAAGAAAATGTAGTAAAACTTTCAAACTGATCAAATAATACATTTTTATCATTTAGCTTAAATACTTTTACTTATATTTTGCACTAGACTTGTTTAACCATTACAGTAATGAAGTAGATACCAATCAAGCCTTTCAGTATAGTCAAGTAAAAATAAAGCATGCGGCAAGCAGCTTGGAACAGGGCCTCACAGTCCATGCACCTTGGGGCATGCTGCCGTCAGGGCTTCTACACGCAACGCCTTGCAATAAAGAAGCTGTTCCTTTATAATTTGGTGGCCTGCTCCCGCTGATATTAAATAATGTATGCTGAAGTCAGAAAAAGTGTGTGTACTGCTGCATGATTCCCCGGACAAAGACTGAGTTGATGGTCCACTTCTCGAGCTGGCTGAAGAAAATGTCCACACGAGGCATAATGCAATGAAATAGTTTCAGGAAGAAGCTGAAAGTATCATCGTCCAGTAGCCTCACAAACCCTCAAGCTTCCCGCAGAGTGGTAGGCTAAAACTCCGCTGCTGGTTTCAAAACACTTGATGATGTCACATTTGTGCTCAAACACAGTGTTCACGGCACAGATATGGAAGTTCCATCTCACTGTGCTTGTTCTCGGGAGTCTTTGTGCCACCACTCTATCAAGCACACTGGTTTTCTTGGGAGATCTTGAAAAAAAATCCAGAGAATCCAGCCAGATCAGAGAAGAACTGATTAACTAATGGGGTGTGCTGCATGATGAAAGCTAGAAAGTAAGAGGGCTGAAAGAGCTTAAAGTCCGTGTAAATCAGAAATGAATTTGTGTTATGAGTTTGTCATACCACAGAAACATGTGTCATTGACCACTGAGCCAAATTGGAAAGATTAAAAAAATTGCCAAGTATAAAAAATTAGGTCTCAAAATCATGGAAAAACAAGCCCTTCTGTCTGCTGTGAAACGCTGGGGGCGTGTCAGACAGAGGCGCTGGAGCCACGCCCACACGCAGGAGGGGAGCCTCCATGTACTGTACAAGGACATAACCCACAGTAACAATGTCAGCTAGAAGCATCATCGGACGTACCCAGCCCGATCTGTTTGAGCCATCAGAGCTAGAAACTGACTCTGAGTCAGACACTGATAGTGCTCAGCCTCGTTCCTCACAGTCCATGTTTTACATTACACACAACCTTAACACCCCAGTCCATATATAATTCCTTGTCATAGCTATATTGGAGCACATAAAATATTACCTGTGGATTGTCATTGTGCTGTCAGATGGACTCCGCTCAGGGAATGAGGCCAAATCATGTCATGATTAAATGCAACAAAATTTGCTAACATTACATGGGCATGACAGAATGCACAGTGTAAAACCACTTTCAGGATTTTCACCTTCAGGAAAATGCATTTAACGCGGTAATATTTTTCAAACCACTAATCAGATTAAAATTACTTATTCAAATCACTGTGTGTTACTATCATTTTTGTCATTTTCCTCAGTAAAAATATGGCGGGGATGAGAGCACCTGTTGTAGGCGGGACGGTCGCAGGCGGGCACATAATGCTGGCGGCGGAGATGAGAGCACTATTCTAAGAGATGCTATTCAAGACTGGAGAGCCAGCAGAAAAACCACCAAGTTAATGCGCTGAGTGTATATGTAGGATAGGATATATGTAGGATATGTAGTGTATATGTATATAGGACTTCAGCAGCAGGATCGGGTTCATGCAAATCATGGCCGAGTTACGTAACGCAGCCATGATTTGCATGATTTTCTGACCCGCCCATTAAATCCTGAACACAGAAATCCTGAAACACAGTTTGCGAGCCTAGCTCCAAAATTAAATTCTAAATGGTTGAATGTTTTTTACATGTTTTAAAGAAATATATTTATGACATTTTTAATGTGTTTAGAAGAAAATGGCTGAATTTGCTTTACTCAGACTTTAAAAAGGTAAATAGTTTTGAAAAAAAAAAATGTAATTGTTATCGCCAAAATATTTATATATTGAGTAACAGTAGACATTGCTGACATCTATGATGTCATTTTTTATTTCTGGAGAGTGAAAAATGACAGCAGCAGAGTGAGAGACAAAACAAGTACTGTCTGCTCTCCTCCAGAAACCTAGGCTCAAAATTAACATTGCGGCTAATGGGGGAGCTGCTGGAGTGATTGTTGCTCTAGGACTTCTACAGCAAAAAGTGTCAGTCCTACATCTGAAATAGGACCATCAGCTGAAAGCCAACAAGATGTCCCACATTTCTATGTATATATTGTCTATGTGAAGTAAAAAATGTGGGATTTAAATCAAGCTGAAGAGAATTTTTTCTCCAGTTCTTCCAGCTGCTCTACACTCTAGTGATGCAACCAGATTGCCACCTATTGGCCGATTTACACAAAATTTTACACAGACCCTCATCAGGCCGCAGAATACAATTAGCAAAAGTGTTGTGGTAATCGGAATGTATTTGGTGAAGATATGGAACACAATCTGTTTTGAACACAATATGCAGGAATTTGTTGTTTTATATTTTGGGCCTCTTTTGGTCTATCAAAATTCTTTTGATAACTTTTTGTCAGGAGCGTGTCCACAGACACATTGCATTGAAACCAGCCACCTGGTGTGTGAGTCACAGGGGCCATTCTATAGCACCAAATATAGCGCCAAATATTAAATTAGATGGCCACCAGAGTGCCACCTGGTGGCTGAAAGGGAAACCCTTTGTCGAATGTCTTCAGGAGAGCACTGACAATACTAAGTTTTGTGGTAATCCGATGAACCATTGTGGAGATGTAAAATACATCAATTTAAAAAGCGCCACCTTGTGCTCATTGCCTAAAATTGCACAGGGCCTCAGGGGCTCATGGGGAAGTAGTGCTGTGAGTTTCATGTCATTAGACCTGAACAATGTGGAAATATGCAACACTTCCTGTTTTAAACCAATTCTGCAAGAAGTTGTTATTTAATAACTTTGAAATTGATTGTTGGTTTAAAACTCTTTTGGTAGATTTTTGTCAGAAGGGTCCACAGATGCCGTGTGCCAAGTTTCGTGCAAATCGGTGAAATTGCCTGGGAGGAGTTCAAAAAAGTAGGTCTTCAACATTTTGCGACGAAATGAAAAAACACGGTTGGGGTAAATAAACGTGGCCTATACCACGAGACTCAACACAATTCACTGAACGTTTGCATGTAAGGTTTTTGAATGTGCGACAAAGCATATGGGAGTTATTAGCCAAAACTCACTTTCCTTAATAACAGCACCATCTAGTGGTGGAAATTCAGGATGACAACAGATTATAAAAAATTTTGACAGGTGTGATTTATATTCCAAGTTTGGTGAGTTTTGTCCAGTCAGTGAAAAATGCGATCATTTGGGACAAAGAAAAAAAAAAAAAAAGGATCATTTGAAAAACAATAGGGTCCCTGCAGGTTCCCTGCTCGGGCCCTAATAATATTTTTAATTTTTCTGTCATTCACCACTGTATATTAGATTCAAATAAACAATCATCAGAACCTGTCAAAAATAATTTCTAACAATTGCATCCCTTACTACATGTCCAGTCACTCCCTAATTCTGACAGGACACCAGAGGTTGGTCTGGTTCTTCAACAGGCTCAGGTGCATTACGGAGGGACATTGTGCCTGGTAGCAATGTTGTGCAGGACAATACACACAAGTATTATGTTGCATGCTCCCTGTGGCTCCACTCACAAGTAGTTAAGTCATGCAAAGCACCTCTTCAGAACTCCATTTATACGCCCTAGTGCACATCTTGTTTTGCAATGAGCAGTGTTGAAGCGTGCCAGCGCAGGTGTGGTTGCTGCAAGAAAAATCATCAGCCATGGTAGGAGTGGATAGGCCCTGTCTCCTAATATTATGCCATCTGATCGGTTGGTTTAGGGCACTGGTAATCCAGATTTGGTAATCTTGAAAATGTGTATCTGGGTCAAGGTGATCCAATCCAATGTTGCTTTGAAAAAACAGCATAAAAGTAAGACAGATTACCTGATCCTGGATAGCAAAAATGGGATTTCTAAATCCAGATCATTTTGATCCAGATTAAATGTTTTGAACAACTGGCCTCTTGAGATCAAATTTTATGCTCCTACAGTCTGATGAATGAGGACACTGTCTCTAAACATCCTGTGATCCCGTGATCGAGCTGTATTTCCTGTAGACATGAACACAACAACAACAGTCGTCTTCACATCAACTCAAACACATTATCACAAGAAGCCTCTACTGTGATTCTCTGACTGCTCTCTCTTTTTGTCGAATCATGAAGCCTGTAACTGTTCTCCTCTTACAGCGTCTCTGAGGAAAGCAGGAAATACTGGATCTTTACTTGGATATTGTGTTTAGTACAATACTGCTGAAAGCAGCATGAACTGACTCCAACCTCTACTGACCTCAGAGTCTCCAGTCTGCAGTCTGGACTCTCCTTCAGATCAGACAGCAGCTTCATTCCCGAATCCTGCAGCTTGTTCTCAGTCAGGTCCAGCTCTCTCAGATGGGAGGGGTTGGACTTCAGAGCTGAGACCAGAGAAGCACAGCTGATCTCTGACAAACTGCAGCCACTCAATCTGAATAAAGAATAAATGATGTAAGTTTAGAAGACAATGTTCCTGCTTGAAATCATTCAGTGATTAATAATCTGTTCAAAAAGAAAACGAGAAAATGGAAACTCCAAACATCTGAACCCAACAGGACGCAGGTAAAAACCTCCAAAACACACAAGGTGACAAAGAGCTCTCATTAATATTAATGTCAACGTGCTGCTGCCCTAGTAAAGATATTGTGACTTCACAAATAGAACTCTCTAAAACTGATTTTAGATTCATTTCAAGATCATAAAGTTTCCAAAGCTCCAAATATGTCATGATGAATTCTGGGGAAATGTGAACAAAACAAAGTTCATAAAATCAAAGTCTCTTCAGTTAAAACTAGTGTGAGTTTCATATTGTTTTATAAAATTGATGGGAAAAAAATACTGAATACTTGTTGTTGAGATAACTTGTAAATCATTTGTGTTTATGTATTTCATTATCACTTTGTTAAGAAATATGATGTGGAATATAAGATGACAATCAAGAGTTGAAGCAGGTCACAGTGAATTATCCAGTGTATATTTATCTCTTTATATTTTAAATGTGCAGCTCAAGACTGCTCTGCCACAGTCAATGGATTAAACCACTGTAGAAGAAAATAGACTTTATCATTGAGATAGTCAGTGTGGATCGGTATCATAAAAACTTAACATTCAACTCAAGTTCGCAAAGTTTCCAAAGATGCAAATATATCAGGATGAATTCTGGGGAAGAGTAAACAAAAGACATCTCCTGGATTTTTTATTTACTTAAATTGTTTTAGGAAAAGTGGAGTCAGAAAATCAAACCATCTTCAGTTTAAACTATTCAGTCAGTATATAAATCATATAGCTTCGTAAATCTATCATTATCATGTATAAAAAAACAAACAAACATGACATCCAGTTAAGATTTTCTTGTTATATGAAGGTTTTAAATGTGCAGCTCCACATTAAGATACTCAGTGAGGATCAGTATAATATCAGCCTGATGTCTGCAGTTTAGTGTCACCACAACTTTCACATCATCTTAATCTGAGCACAGAAGTAAAACATGTTGTCTGACCTCAGAGTCTCTAGTCTGCAGTCTGGACTATTCTGGACTCCAGTCTAAACAATTCATTCGGTATAAGCATCATATAGCTTCATAAAACTATCATTATCATTCATTTAAAAAAAAAAGACTTGACGTAGAATGTAGATTTTTCTTGTTATATGATGGTTTCAAATTTGCAGCACAACATTAAGATACTCAGTGATGATCAGTATAATATCAGTATCAATTTGAGCACAAAAGTAAAACATGTTGTCTGACCTCAGAGTCTCCAGTCTGCAGTCTGGACTCTGCAGAAAATCACACAGATGATTCACTCCTGAATCCTTCAGGTTGTTGTTACTCAGGGCCAGCTCTCTCAGATGCGAGGGGTTGGACTTCAGAGCTGAGGCCAGAGAATCACAGCTGATCTCTGATAAACTGCAGCTCCACAATCTGAATAAAGAATAAATGATGTAAGCTTAGAAGACAATGTTCCTGCTTGAAATCATTCAGTGATTAATAATCTGTTAAAAAAGAAAATGAGAAAATGGAAACTCCAAACATCTGAACCCAACAGGACGCAGGTTCAAACCTCTAAAATACAAAAGGTGACAAAGAGCTCTCACTAATATTAATGACAATGTGCTGCTGCTTCAATAAAGACATCGTAAAAGACCTCTTAAACTTAAACGCTGCAGCTCCACCAGTGGCTCCATCTATACAAACTCATGTTGTGAAGCCAAAGAAATTAAAACAAAAACAAAACAAAAAATTTAGATTTTATAATAGTTCTCCATATTCGGCAGAGAAAATCCACCCTTGTCTTTGGGAAACAAAGCAATGTATTATATGTAAGCCTACATTTTAGGCCTTTCCATGTGAACCCAGAAAACATTTTTCTCCACCCAATATATTGTTTTGTAGGTATTCTACAGGTATTGATTGAAAGAGAAAAACAACAGTGTCCATCTGTTTAAATAGACGTTCATTTCTTTAGTAATTGGTGGGTAAGCTATTGAATAAATAATGGATAAATCTTTTGGAATGTTAATCCTCAGTTGTTTAATAATATCATTGTCCCAAGTGAAGTTATAAGGATTGTGTGCAGCCGGTGTGTAACTACATGAAATGATTTGTGTTTTGTGTATATTCAATTGAGAACCTGAATAATGACCAAATGTTTTCAAACAGGAAAATAGTTTAGGCAAGCTCAAATCAGCCTGTGAAAGATTGATCAGTACATCATCTGTATGAAGGCAGGTCTTAAATTCTGTGTCTTCAATCCAAATTTCTCTTATTCCTGATTGCATGTGGAAGTGGCTCTATGAACAAAGCAAATAGGGACAGATTAAAGGGACATCCTTGCCTGCAACCCCTTTCAACAGGAACAGAGTTAGTTAGACTGACATTTAGCGCCCCAGCAGTGCATGTCACATCTGGTGAAATTGTTTATGATTCAATATGATTGGGTGTGAGTGTGGCCAGGGGATTCCATAACGCCTCCTAACCCTGGGTCATGTGACCAAAAACTTTCTCTGATCTTCATGAAATTTGCAGGACTCATAGGCCTCATCGATATAGACAGGAATTAATTCTGAGGATTTTTTTCCCCCAACAGGATCTTTAATCTCTAATGGCGTGCATAGATTTTCATTAATATTGTAATTTTCAATTATTCTAGCTTGTTACACATTTTGGCAGATTCTATATCTTTGATTTTATGATTGGACCTTTCATATATATTCAATAGTTTGTTTAGCTCTTGGCCCACTGTCATAATACCTTTGTTTGGTGAATATAATTTTCATCTCTTCTTTAACATATTTTGTTCAAATGTCGTCTAGTCACTTTTAACTGCTCTAATAATCAGGGATGGTTATGTTCCATATGTTTAATTTCTTGGTCTTTTAGTTCTTGTAGTGAGTTTTTATTTGTTTTTGCTTTTCCTTCTTTTTAATAGAAAACCACATTATGAGTTTTCCCCTGATTACTACTTTGGCTGCATCCCACATGTTACTTGTGGAAACTTCATCATTGTCGCTGTGTTCCAAGTAATCTTTAAATTCTTTTTAAATACATTTTTTTACATGATGGGTCATTTAATAAGCTACTGGTAAGTCTCCATGTTGTATTTTTAACTTCTGTGTCCCATTGTAGGGATAGATACACACCTGCATGGTCTGATATGTCTCTAACCACTATTTTACAATTGATCATTTTAATGTCTGTCCCAGCTGAACATGAAAAAGTAGTAAATTCTTGTATGTACGCTGTTAGGAGAGGAGTATAGTGTAAACTGTCATTCTGTTGTGTGTGTTTCTTTCCAAATATCCATCATACCTGCTTCTAGAAGGAGTTTCTTTACCGCAAGTGTCTCAGGATTTATTCCCTTTGTCCCTGGTGAAATCAAGAGAGGGTTGTAGTTGTAAATTCCAGTCCCCACCACAGAGGAGAACCCCATGGTTTCTTCAGCAATTTTATCAAATATTTTTTTAATAAACATTTTATCATTATCTGGGGGTCTATACAAGTTTAATAGCATCACTGGTTTATGTTTGATGTTTCCTTTAAAGTGTATTGTCTTTTGCATCTTATCTGTTTAGAGAGTTGAAAAGTTACCTTGTTTAAGATAAATATTGCTACCCCTCTCACTTGCCCACATTTGTAAGATGAATAATAGGTGTTTTTAGAGCCAAAGCATTTCAGTTTCTCATGTTCTTTATCATACAGATGGGTCTCTTGCCAAAAAATTGTTGTTTTTCTCTTTTCAGATTACTTATTACTTTGCTCCTTTTAATGGGGTTTTGCAGTCCGTTAACATTAAAAGTAATTATTTTGTACTCCTGGGTTAACATCCTATCCTCCTAGTCTAATACACACATTAAGTTCCCTCACTGACCTGATCAGGAAAACAAAAAACATCTGTGCCACACAATAAAAAAAGAACTAAAAAAGACCTTTAAAAGTGAAGTAAACATAACTTCTGAACAGAGAGAGGAACCCTGCATCTGTCGCGGCCCTCAAGATGGAGGGTTGCAACAGGTGCACACTGACAGCCTCACAGAAGGCTACCAAAACACTCAAGGGAAACATTGAAAATATTTTACATTTCAGAGAGCTTTAACTTTGAAATTCAACATCAGCACTTCCTGATATTACCTGAGTGACATTCTGAGCTGCAGTACTATCATTCTGATATAAAAGTAATCTGTGGAAACAGGTCCTTGCTGGAAAAAACAGCATAGACCAGCAAAGAAACACAACATATGCTGGTCTTGCTAGTGGCTTTTCACCAGCAAGACCAGCATATATTGTGTTTTGGTGCTGGTTTATGTTGTATTTTTCAGCAGGAGTAGTTTTCTTTTAAGGTAAATCCGAATTTGTATGGAAATATGGAAAATACATGATGCTTAAGCAGGCTTTAAGTTTGAAATTCACACAAACGAAATGCCATGGCTTCCATCTTCTAAGGCTTCAAATAATTAATAAATATAGTAGAAAAAAAAGTAAATAATCAATGAATTAATTCCTTAAATTAATTTAATCAATGAATTAATTAATTAACAGTCTGACCAACTAAATAAATGTGAAATTGAGTTCATAGGTATGTGCTTTTAATTTGAAATCTGTTCTTGTATTACCAAAATATTTACTATACTTAGGCACAGAAAAAAAAACTGGGGTCTAGTTTGACCGTGGTCTTTTGGAGTTGAGGCAAGCTGGAGTACAATCAATTTTCTCAAGGGGGAAATCCTCCAGTCTCCTGCGTAGGAGGTTATTTCGGCAGGAGCGTGTTTGTAAGGATATCAGTTTGGACATAACATGCTCTTGTTCCTGTAGAGTTTGAAGAAGCTCGTCTTTAGCATTAATATTCCACTGTTCCACCTCGACTACTCGGTTTGGAACTTCTTCTATGAAGTTCCCAAACTCTTCCTTCATGTCTCATTTAATTGAATAGAAAAAACCATTCATTAAGTATAAGCATCATATAGCTTCATAAAACTATCATTATCATTAAATAATTCATTTAAAAAAAAGACTTGACATAGAATTTAGATTTCTTGTTATATGATGGTTTCAAATGTGCAGCTCAACATTAAGATATCAGATACTCAGTGAGGATCAGTATAATATCAGTATCAATTTGAGCACAAAAGTAAAACAAGTTGTCTGACCTCAGAGTCTCCAGTCTACAATGTGGACTCTGCAGAAAATCACACAGCAGCTTCACTCCTGAATCCTGCAGGTTGTTTTTGTCCAGGTCCAGCTCTCTCAGATGGGAGGGGTTGGACTTCACAGCGGAGGCCAGAGAAGCACAGCTGATCTCTGACACACTGCAGCGACACAATCTGAATAAAGAATAAATGATGTAAGTTTAGAAGACAATGTTCCTGCTTGAAATCATTCAGTGATTAATAATCCGTTCAAAAATAAAATGAGAAAATGGAAACTCCAAACATCTGAACCCAACAGGACGCAGGTTCAAACCTCTAAAATACAAAAGGTGACAAAGAGCTCTCATTAATATTAATGACAACATGCTGCTGCTTCAATAAAGACGTCATGACTTCACCTCTTAAACTCTGCAGCTCCACCAGTGGCTCCATCTATACAAACTCATGTTGTGAAGCCAAACTCATAAAAACTCACTCAAACTGATTTTAGATTCAATTCAAGATCACAAAGTTTCCAAAGAAGCAAATATGTCGCAATGAATACTGAATATTTGTTGTTGTCTGTGCGTTGAAACAGAGATAACTTATTTATTAATTGTGTTTGTCATGTCATTGTCCGAACCGCTTATCCCTTTCCATGGGGTCACGTGGTGTTGCTGCTGGAGCCAATCCCAGCCTTGTCTCAGGGCGAGGGCAGGGTACTCCCTGGATAAGTCGCCAGTTCATCGCAGGGCCCTCACTAGTGAGCAATGTGGGGTTCAGTATCTCGCTCAAGGACACTTCGACAAGCAGCTCAGCCCTGCCAGCCCTGCCGGAGCTGGGATTTGAACCAGTGACCTTCCGATCGCTAGTCAACCTGCTCTACCCACTGAGCTACAGCCGCCCCTTAATTGTGTTTTTGTATGTTATTGTCAAATTCTTAAAGTCCGTGTAAAGCAGAAATAAATTGGTGTTATGAGTTTGTCATACCACAGAAACATGTGTCATTGACCACTGAGCCAAATTTTAAAGATTAAAAAAATTGCCAAGTATATAAAATTAGGTCTCAAAATCATAGAAAAACAAGCACTTCTCTCTGCTGTGAAACGCTGGGGGCGTGTCAGTTAGAGGCGCTGGAGCCACGCCCACACGCAGGAGGGGAGCCTCCATGTACTGTACAGGGACCTAATCTTCAGTAACAATGTAAACTAGCAGCATCATCGGATGGACACAGCCTGACCTGTTTGAGCCATCAGAGCTAGAAATTGACTCCGTCAGTCAGACACTGATAGTGCTCAGCCTCGTTCCTCACAGTCCATGTTTTACATTACACAAATGTAACACCCCAGTCTACATACAATTCCTTGTCATAGCTATATTGGTGCACATAAAATATTACCTGTGGATTGTCATTGTGCTGTCAGATGGACACCGCTCAGGGAATGAGGCCAAATCATGTCATGATTAAATGCAATAACATAGCTAACATTACATGGGCATGACAGGATGCACGGTGTAAAATCACTTTCAGGATTTGCTCCTTCAGCAAAATGCATTTAACTGCCAAAATGTACAATATTTAAAACATTTAAAAGCACACACTTACTTAGACTACAGTTACTTATTCAAATCATATCTGTCAGATATCCGGACTTTACCCGGTGACAGTCACTGCAACTATCAGGGGTGAAGTGGATACTGCAGAGACAGGTGTTGGTGGTAATTTTTAACTCTCCACAGTAGCTCCTTTTCACAAAATTGATCCACCGTTACCTTACATTGTCTTCCTTAGGAAACTTAAATGGCCACGTTATGTAACGTCGGGATGATTTCTGACCCGCCCATTAATTCCTAAACACAGAAATTGTGAAACACAGTTTGTGAGCCTAGCTCCAGAATTAAATTCTAAATAGTTGAATGCTTTTTACATGTTTTAAGGAAATACATTTATGACCTTTTTAATGTGTTTGGAAGAAAATGGCTGAATTTGCTTTACACAGACTTTAAAAAACATGATGCGGAATATAAGATTACAATCAAGAGTTGAAGAGGATCAAAGTGAATTATCCATAGTAGATTTTATTTTATTTTTTTGCATATGAAGGTTTTAAATTTGCAGCTCAACATTAAGATACTCAGTGGGGATCAGTGTAATATCAGCCTGATGTCTGCAGTTTAGTGTCACCACAACTTTCACATCATCTTAATCTGAGCATAGAAGTAAAACATGTTGTCTGACCTCAGAGTCTCCAGTCTGCAGGCTGGACTCTGCAGAAAATCACACAGATGATTCACTCCTGAATCCTTCAGCTTGTTGTTAGTCAAGTCCAGCTCTCTCAGATGGGAGGGGTTGGACTTCAGAGCTGAGGCCAGAGAAGCACAGCTGATCTCTGACAACCTGCAGCTCCACAATCTGAATAAAGAATGAATTATGTAAATCTGGAAGACAATGTCCATGCTTGAAATTATTCAGTGATTAATAACCTGTTCAAAAATAAAATGAGAAAATGGAAACTCCAAACATCTGAACCCAACAGGACGCAGGTTCAAACCTCTAAAATACAAAAGGTGACAAAGAGCTCTCATTAATATTAATGACAACGTGCTGCTGCTTCAATAAAGACGTCGTGACTTCACCTCTTAAACTCTGCAGCTCCACCAGTGGCTCCATCTATACAAACTCATGTTGTGAAGCCAAACTAATAAAAACTCACTGAAACTGATTTTAGATTCAATTCAAGATCACAAAGTTTCCAAAGATGTAAATCTGTCAGGATGAATTCTGGGGAAATGTGAACAAAAGTAAATCCATAAAATCAAAGTCTCTTCGGTTTGAACTAGTGTGAGTATCATATAGTTTTATAAAACTGATGGAAAAAGAAAATACTGAATATTTCTTGTTGTCTGGTTTTGAAACAGAGATAACTTATTTATTGATTGTGTTTATGTATTGTATCGTCACTTTCTTAAAAACATGGTGTGTATAGGATGATGATCAAGAGTTAAAGAGGATCACAGTGCATTATCCAGTGTAGATTTTTTTAGGAGTTTGTTTTTTATGTGAAAGTTTTAATTGTGCAGCCCAACACTGCTCTGCCACAGTCAATAGTTGATAATTGTGGTTCTGGAATATGACAGCACTAAAGGATTATGGGTTTGTGGTAGCTTTAGTCAATTTACATCTTTTTTTTTCTCGATACATTTCTTGCGACCCTGTTGACTATTTGCAACAAAACTTGTGATCATGCCCCATTATCTTAGCGATTTCAAAAGTGCTGCATACCTCTGACAGACTTTTTGTTTGTTTGTTTGTTTTTACAATTTTTTACTTTTCAGAGTCAGTGAAAATCTCTTTTTGGTACATTTTACATGAGGAAAAGACACTGCCTAATAGTTACGCACACCTTGATATGGGGTTGATCTCCTTAGGCTACACCCACCTTAATTAGACTAATTGATTAATTAATTAATTAACCTGATATGCTTATATCTAATAAGCATTCCAGGTTTTACAGCTTGAAATTAGATAATATGCATGATAATGATGATATGGTCAATTTAAATCTATCATTAGATAGATAAACACTGCACAAGAGCAAAACACATTAACTGACCTCAAGACCTCTAGTCTACAGTTTGGACTCTTCAGTCCTGCACACAGAAGCTTCACGTGTGAATCCTTCATCCCGCTGTTGTCACTCAGGTCCAGCACTCTCAGATGGGAGGGGTTGGACTTCAGAGCTGAGGCAACCACATCACAGTCAGTCTCTGAGAGTCCACAATCAGAAAGTCTGTGATGAGAGAGAAAATAAAACTTATAAAAAACACACAAAAAAAACCTAAAATGAACACATTTGGCTGTAGCTCAGCTGGTCAGTTGTTGAGTCTGAGCTGGTCAGTCATTGATCACGAGGTTTGTGGTTTGAAACTTGAGCTCCTCCTGTCAACATGTCAAAGTGCTCTTGAGCAAACTAATGATGCCTCAATGGCAGCTTAAGAACAAAGTGTCTCCCAAACAAGGTGATGTGATTTGTGTCTGTAAAACTTTATTTGAACTTGATGTCCTTACTAACAGGCAAAATTGAGAAGCTACTCCTACATATTAAATAAAAAATTTTCGAACAGGAGGACAAAGGGGGTAAACAGCTTGCTTACCAAGCACAATCAGCTGCAGCTTCTCAGCTCATACCTAAAATCACAAAACCTTCCGGCACCATCACGACTGACCCCACTGAAATAAGTACTCTGACCTATACAAATCTGAAACCGACCCACTCACCTGGGAAGGCCCCAATCCCCTTCAACTGCTAATATACCCACAGGTCGATGGAACACTCTCCTCAAGGTTAGGTGCACCAATAACACCTGCGAAGTCTAAGCAATGACAAAATCTCTACAGAACAATAAATCACCAGGGCCTGGTGGCCATACTGTGGGATTTTATAAAGCATACTTGACTAATCTTGCCCCAATCCTCATAAGGATATTCAGTGATGCCTATACCAAAGGTCACCTTCCACCTACTCTCTCGGAAGCCTCAATCACCTTGCAAGTTACAAAGGATAAAAATCTGCTTCTTCGCAATAACTCCAGGCTAATTTCTCTTTTGAATGTCTATTTCAAGATCCTCCCTAAAATCCTGGCTAATCGCTTGCAGAAAACCACGTCGAAGCTGATCAACCCTGACCAGACTGGCTTTATATCGGGCAGGAACTCCATCTCACACACCAGAAGGATTTTTAATATCCTCTTCTCACCCCCTCTGACTCCCATGAAATGGTACTGTCCCTAGACATGCAAAAAGCATTCGATTGTCTCAAATGGCGATACCTGTTCTTTGTGTTTAGTAAATTTGGATTCAGCTCTAGTTTTATAAATTGGATTAACCACCAGTATAAGTTCCCTATAGTTTCCATCACTACCAATGACCTGAAATCTGGCCTATTTCCTCCACATGGGGCACCTGGCAGGGCTGCCCCTTATCGCCCCTCCTATTTGCACTAGCCCCTGAAGTACGCTTGTACTCATTACTGCTCTCCTGGTATGCATTTTGTTGCATCTCGTAGTTCGCCCGTTTCAGTTTCTACGCAAGTTCAGATCTATGAAGTTGATTCTGCCGCTGAGCCACAACAATCTGCGTGTAAGTGAAATTAAAATATTTTGGCCAATCAGAGCGCTGCATTTTAACACCCTCACCCACCTGCCCATCCTACCAAATGCTCTGCATGTTCAATTCAATTCAGTGCCTCAAGCAAGCCAGGCTGGCCAGATAACTGTTCCCTCTTCGGCCTTTGCTGTCACTGCTGATGCACACAGCATTGGAAAGTAAAATTAAGACGTTGAGTTTCCCCAACAGTGTTGTTAACCACTTGTCAAAGTTTACCGTTGATCAATGTTGTGTTTTTGCTGCAAATTGTAGGGTAACCCTAACATTTCCCCAAATCCATTACTGCTGCAGACAAAACTGTAGGTTTGCGGAACCACCTCCAAAAAAAGGTTCGGAAACAACGCATTTTTCTTGACAGCTATTGGGAGAGATGGCGTTGCCTCCACATCTCTAGGCTACCCCATCACTTTGTCTTGTGCACAGTGCAGAATGACATTGACATCAGTCACAGGGGGCAACAGGTAATGAGCACAGTCCCACACACAAAGACTCCCTGGCCCACAAAACAATGATATTAAAAATAAAAAGATGATTAAATGGGGGGGAATTCAGGTTACCCTGAGCAAAAAGTAGTTTATTCAAGTGTACTACAAGTATACTTATTTTATATTAAAACTGAGGCAGTATACTTGAAGTGTACTTTGTATATACTGTATTTTATATACTTAAGAAAAGTATAGTGAAGTATACTTGGCTTATACTGAAAAGTATAAAGAATAGATAAGGACTTTATTAATCCCGAAGGAAATTGCTGAATAGTCTTAGACTAAGTACATTAATACTTTGACTTACACTTTAATACTAAAGCTTATACTTGTACTTTAGTATACTGTAATGCACCTTGTGGACTGTGGCGCAAAGACTCTTGGGTATTTTGTTGTTATTGGTGTAATTGTGGTTTGTGAATGTGGTTGTGAATAAGATGATGTGTAAATGGTTGCAGGTTAATTCACATCCATGTTCTGTGGTTAAAATGTGTCAAGTTAACAAAGATTATAAAAATGTTGGCACCGTGAGTGAAGGGGTGTTTTCCGGGAGAGACTTCCCATCTGTTCAGTTGTTGGTGTGTGTGGTATTAAATGGCAAATCTCTGGCCAAAACTTACCAGATTAAAAGTATAAATATTTAGTGTATCTTGATCAAAGTGCAGATTAAGGTCAAGTCATTGACTTGTGCTTACATTTAAGTTAACAGAGTAAAAATGTTTTTCGCTACACACATTTGCATTGAGGTATTACCCTTGTTATAAACTTACATGTTAATAAACTAAAATGTGGACTAAAGTATATACTTAGTACACTAGTAGTATATAGATGAGTGTACTTGTATATTTAAAAAGTGTACTTCTGTAAACTTAGAATGACCTTATAAAGTATACTTAAAGTATACTTAAAGTATACTTTTATAAAATTAAAGTCCAAAGAAGTATTGAATTAGTATACTTTCTAGTACGCTACAAGTACATGGTCCATAGTGTACTTGCTATACTTATACTCAAGCATACTTCACTCCCCTCCCTTTCTTTTTTTTATTTCCCTCTTTCCCTCTCCCTTTTCAGTTCTTACTTATGCAATTACCTTACTTCAGCTGTTAACCTGCTTATTTACTCTTTGTTCCCTGTTACTGTTTGCATTCCATTAATATGTCTGGGTGTGAGTGTGTTGTCTTTTGATGGGCTCTTTTTTCTGTTTTGGGTGGGCTTTCGCCTGTGACATTTATATTTAACATTTAGATTTAACATTTAGCATTTGAATTAAAAGTTTACTTTTATATTTATACTTAACATTTAGATTTAGATTTGACATTTAGCATTTGAATTAAAGGTTAACATTTAGATTTAAATTTCATATTTGAATTGAACATTTAGATATAGAATCAACATTTAGATTTAAATTTAACAATTATTTTTAGATTCAACATTTAGATTTAGATTTAACATTTAAATGTAATATATATATTTATATTTATATTTATATTTATATTTATATTTATATTTAAGAGTAAGTTTAGAGGGGAGGTGTACTTTCCGCAGCTTGTGTGTTACAGTCAGAGGGCACTGAAGGACTGATGGACTGCACTCAGTGTTGGAAATAAAATATTCAGATTTGATAGCTTTGATAGCTAGTGCATTAATTTACAGATGTTGAAGATGTTGATAACATTTAGATTTAAATTTAACATTTACGACATTTTAAAATTCATATGTTTTTAAAACATGGTTTGTTGTTAAATTTGGCGATTGCTTCCCCATAGAACATGCCTTAATTGACATCCTCTCAAGTCGATCAATAATAAGTAAGGGATAATATCCAACGAGGTGTCCATAAACAGGAATTAATGGATGACACGGAGGCCTAAGAAACTTCCAATGGGTTGCTTCCGCGAAGTCCATTAATTCCTGTTTATGGACACATCAAAAGGCATTATCCTGCTTATACCATGGTCATTTGCCAATGAAAATAAATTAAGACCATTAATTTATATTTCCATGCCTTTTACAATCAAAATATAAAGTTTTTCACAAGCCATAACTAAGTTTCCCTGGTAACGCCTGAGGGTTTGACTAAAACCTGGAAAAATCATTTCCCTCCTGTAAGGTTCTTATGCAACGGAAGCAGTGTTCACTCCTCCAGTAAATGGGATGGACCATAGATACGACTTGGCAACTGGAGATATTCTAGTCCGCTCAGCGATGAGCCAGAAAGCTAACGCTATGCTAGCAAGTGTCAAAGTCAATAACATTGCGTATGGTTGATAAAAGGTAAATATGATTTGACAGTATGTTTAACAACCAGACCAGCTAGCTAACCAGTCATGTCACTGTCCCCAAATCAATATCAAAATTTTCATGAACTAAACAAATGATCGGCTGTGTGTAACATTACTGTGACTGCAGCCTGAAGTAGAGAGCTGAACAGCGAACAGGATGTGAGAGTAAGCTTAGAGGGGAAGTGTACTTTCTGCAGCTTGTGTGTCAAAGTCGCCATCCTGTGGTGTTCAGAGGATACTGAAGGACTGACGGACTGCACTCAGTGCTGGAAATAAAATATTCAGATTTGATACGCCAGCTAGCGCATTGATTCACAGTGGTGAACAGTCAATTTGACTGGAACTACTTAGTAGGTGTCCATATATCAGGGGTTAATGGACACCCTGCAGCCAATCAGAATCGAGTATTCCCCCAGACCATGGTATAATAGATGTTAAACACTGTGACAATGGGCAGATCAGTCCTTCATCCTTCCAGCTATCACACCCTGGTTTCTTCAACATTCCTGTGGCAGATTGTTCCTTCACAATGGGTGATTATACCTGTGCTCTTGTTAAACCTCAGTACATTATCTCAGTGTCATCTAGTGTTTTGTGGACTGTGTGTTTGGTGCTCCAGTGTTTAATCTACAGCTAGACTCCATCTCATTCGAATGTTTTTCCCTCTCCACGTGTGCAGATCATCAGCGTCTCTCAGTGAGCAGCTTTGCCCACGTGCCTGTTCTCCTGGCTCCCACCACCAACTTCTCAAGTGGAATTAATCTAGAAAGGGAAGCTCTATGGATCTTTAATACTGATGATGTCAGCTCAACATTGTTTTATGATGTAATAAACACACAATGATGATCTTATCTGGACTCACAGAGCCTTCCTGCAGTTCCTCACAGCTGGAATCAGTCTCAGTCGTCCCTCCTTTGATGTTCTGTATTTCTTCAGGTCAAACTGATCCAGAACCTCCTCTGACATCTGCAGCATGTAGGCCAGAGCTGAGCAGTGGAACAAAGAGAGTTTCTTCTTTGATCTGTTCGATTTCAGGAACTCTTGGATCTCCTGATGAACTGAGTGGTCATTCATCTCCATCAGACAGTGGAAGATGTTGATGCTTCTGTCAGGAGAGATATTTGTCTTCCTCTTCTCCTTCAGGTTGTTGATGGCTCTCTGGGTGATTTCTGGACTGTTGTCTGTCCGACCCAGCAGACCTCCTAAGAGTCTCTGGTTGGACTCAAGAGAGAGGCCATGAAGGAAGCGAACAAACAGGTCCAGGTGGCCATTTTTACTTTCAAGGGACTTTGTCAGTACTCTGTTCAGGAAGACATCCAGTGTTGAATCAAAATATCCTTTTCCCAGAAAAGCCTCCAGGACCTTTGTGTTCCTGTTGGTGTGACAGTGGAACATGTAGACTGCAGCCAGAAACTCCTGAACGCTCAGATGAACAAAGCAGTAGACTGTTTTCTGGAAGATCACACTCTCTCTTCTGAAGATCTCTGTACAAACTCCTGAGTACACCAAGGCCTCTGTGACATTAAGACCACAGCGCTCCAGGTCTTCTTGGTAGAACATGATGTTTCCTGTCTCCAGATGTTCAAACGCCAGCCTCCCCAGCTTCAGAAGAACTTCCCTGTCAGCCTCCGTCAGCTCCTGTGGACTCGTCTCACGTCCCTCATCGTACTTCTGCTTCTTCCTCTTTGTCTGAACCAGCAGGAAGTGTAAGTACATGTCAGTCAGGGTCTTGGGCAGCTCTCCTCTCTGGTCTGTAGTCAACATGTGGTCCAGAACTGTAGCAGTGATCCAGCAGAAGACTGGGATCAGACACATGATGTGGAGGCTCCTGGAGGTCTTGATGTGTGAGATGATTCTGCTGGACAGATCTTCATCACTGAACCTCCTCCTGAAGTACTCCTCCTTCTGTGCATCAGTGAAACCTCGTATTTCTGTTACCCTGTCAACACAAGAAGGAAGGATCCGACTGGCTGCTGCAGGTCGGGAAGTGATCCAGACGAGAGCCGAGGGAAGCAGCTTCCCCTGGATGAGGTTTGTCAGCAGCACGCTGACTGATGACTCCTGTGTGACATCAGACACGACCTCATGGTTGTTGAAATCCAGTGAAAGTCTGCTTTCATCCAGGCCGTCAAAGATGAAGAGAAGTTTACAGACAGCGAGCTTCTCTGCTGTCACCTTCTGTAATGTTGGATGGAAAACATGGAGCAGCCTGAGAAGACTGTACTGCTCATCTCTGATCAGGTTCAGCTCCCTGAACGACAGCAGAACGAGCAGACTGACATCTTGGTTTTCGGAGCCCTCTGCCCAGTCCAGAGTGAACTTCTGCACCGAGAAGGTTTTTCCAACTCCAGCGACGCCGTTGGTCAGAACCACTCTGATGCGTCTCTGTTGGTCAGGTGAGGCTTTAAAGATGTCGCAACACCTGATTGGAGTGTCATGGAGGGTCTCCATCTTGGAAGCTGTCTCTAGCTGTCTCACCTCATGTTGGGTATTAACCTCTTCACTCTGTCCCTCTGTGATGTAGAGCTCAGTGTAGATCCTGTTGAGGAGGGTTCCACTTCCTGTTTCATCACTTCCTGTTTCAGTTCCTTCTGTCACACGTTCACATCTCCTCCTCAGACTGATCTTATGTTCATCTAAAGCCTCCTGCAGACCAACATTAACTAAAAAAAGTGAGAAAAGTGTGAGACAAAACAAAACACAGTGACAATCTGCACATTATTTTCACTTTATTTAAAAGGACCAAATTAAGAATATATAAAGCAGTAAAGTTGCTGCTGTATGTGCACTAACCTCCTACAGGAGGGCTGTAACAGCAGAGCATCCCTTTTATTATTTGTCAAATAAACTTGATAGCTTTTAGAAATGGTGCTCAACCACTGAGATGGAGGCATTGACACTAATGGCTCCAGGACTTGTTGAGGTTTCTGTCAGCTTGGCTGCTGCTCCTGTGGTTGTTTTTACACATTACAATCATCTCATTATCCTGCACTGAATGTTAAGTTTTGGATTTGCTCTTGTTGCTTCTTCAGTTTGTTTTATTGGTGCAATCCAGTTTTTTGGGAGAATTTATTTCTGTAAGGTTCAGTTCCAATGTTGGTTTGGCTTAGAGGGCAGAAACAAGATCCTACGGCCCATTGTGGGTTGCTCTGGCTTCTCTTCCCTCTTTGGTGGACCCATCAAACCTCTGTTATTTGCTGTTGGTGTTGATTTATGATCACATTTATAATGTTCATACTGCAACTACTTGACTGTTTTGGTTATTTTAGACCTCTTCTGAAAAGTGCCTCTCTGGTGTTGGTAATGTCCATGTACTGTAAGTTATCAAACCCAAGTTCTCCCAGACTTCAGCACCTTCTACTGGCAACCAGTGGCTGCTAGAATCTGATTCAAGTCACTGGTACTTGCCTATCCTGCTGCAAATGGCTCAAACTCATCCTACATTCAAGTCATGGTCAAACCTGCCTGTCTTGTGTGCTTCTGTGCTTTTCTACTGCCAGTCAGCTCCTACTCCCTCACTACGAGAGGATCCAGCTACAGCTCAACAGAATCATGACTGTTAGCTGTTCTGGCTCCATGATGGTGGAACGAGCTCCAGACTGAGATCAGGAGTGCAGGAACTGTGCACTTCTTCAGCCTGAACACTTACTAGAAGTCATTCAGGTTATTTGATGAAGCTGATGTTCCTGCTTGATTCTTGTGATTTTGGGGTTTGTGTCCACGTGGTTGAATGCACTGACTGTAAGTCTTTAAATAAACAGAATAACGTGTAGCAGGTGACATTTTTAATCAGTAGAGATGTAGAGTCTTACATTGTGCACTGCTGCTCTGACCGGCTGGTCTTGTTCTGGATCTTTTTCCACACTGGGGACAGGAGGAGTCCCCTGATGAAGCAGACTGGTCCCAGTATGAGGTGATGCACTGTCTGCAG
>JARJLU010015092.1:29091-57330 GCA_030272975.1 Sparidentex hasta
ATTTGATGAAGCTGATGTTCCTGCTTGATTCTTGTGATTTTGGGGTTTGTGTCCACGTGGTTGAATGCACTGACTGTAAGTCTTTAAATAAACAGAATAACGTGTAGCAGGTGACATTTTTAATCAGTAGAGATGTAGAGTCTTACATTGTGCACTGCTGCTCTGACCGGCTGGTCTTGTTCTGGATCTTTTTCCACACTGGGGACAGGAGGAGTCCCCTGATGAAGCAGACTGGTCCCAGTATGAGGTGATGCACTGTCTGCAGAACCAGTGTCCACATCTGGTAGAGACTGGATCCTTCAGGACGTCCTGACACAAAGCACAGCTGCAGAGCTGCTCCTCCACAGAAACATGACTCCTCTTCCTGTAAAGACATTTCTTAGTGACTACAATGAATGATCACATCCTCTACTGTTGTACAGTCACTCAGGGCAGCTTAGCTTGGGTTAGATTCAAATTAAGTTAATTGTGGAAAACCAGTATTCTCAGACAAATAACATGTAACAGTAATGTCTCAGGTCGCAGCCATGTTTTGTTTATATGTTGTTGCTTTTATGCTTTTTGTCACTCTCAAATGTCAACGACTGAATTAAGTTTTGACTGTAATTATAAAAAAAAAAAGTAGTCCAGATCTACATTTGAACCATTTTCTGAAAAGACAAACCAACCAAATATTCTGGGGACAAATGTGTTAGAACTGATGACACATTTGAAGCTCATTCTTTCTGAATTTGAATTGTTGTAAATATTTAGTGACTTTAACATAAGGGAGAAATATAAACATTGTCTCAAAGTTGTAATTTTAAAATGGACATTCTCTTTTTTTTTGCTACAGAAGTAAAGTAAGATCCACTGCAGTTAAAAATAGTGTCTGTACTAATAGTTGCGCATCATTATTATGAGTCTTGAAGCATTTTGTCTTCAGCCTTAATGCATCATCTTCCAACAGGTCGGTTTAAAGTAAAATCAGTTTCTTACTGTGTGTCTGAGGGTCCAGGTCCTTCACTGAACCTGGGAGGAGGATCTCTGGACCGGTCACTCCTCATAGACAGACAGCTGGATACTGCAGACTCTGCTCTGTCCTCCTCTTCCTCCACACAAAGTCTCCTGGAAGCCATCTTCTGGACTTCAGTCAGTCTGAGAGGTAAAACAGTTACACTGACTGTGAGCTCAAAATACAAGAATGAGGAAAAGAGTTTGATCAAGAGTGGAGTTGGGCCGATAAACAATGCCATCGTCCATCACCGATGGCTGACAGTCATGGACTACTAATCCCTGACCATCATAACACTGTGATTCAAAAGGTTTCCCCACCAGAGAGCACAATTAAGAGGCGTGTCCCCTCAGAGTTGGTGTTGTTTGTGGGGAGAGGATGAGAACAGAAGTATGTTTCTGCTCAGTGCACTAACATCACGTCTCCATGTCCCGTTTATTGTTCAGTTAGACGAACCCAAGACACGAACACAGGACGCTTTTAAACCTGGAACAGGGATGTATGTCAGTGGTGACAGGAGACAGTTTCCTCGTCTTTTTAAAAGAACATTGGGGTATTTTCTCATGATCTTAGGATAGTGTGTAAATTATTGACCACATCTGAAACAGTTTACTGCTGTCAATGTACAGATGCAGGTTCATATACAGACCCTTTCCAAAAAATTAGAATATCATGGAAAAATGTATTTCCATAATTACATTCAAAAACTTAAACTTTCATCGATTATAGATTCAGGACCCACAATTCAAATGATTTCAAGTATTTATCTATTTATTTGTACGTAATTTGGGCTTCCAGCTCATAAAACCCACGAAAACAGGAATTCATAGAATTAGAATACTGTGAGGAAATCACCATTTACTTATCAGTTTTTGCGGGAAAAATAAAGAGAGAAATTAGGATCACATCAAATCAATCAAAATATGGTACTTTCAAAACAATATGTCAATCTTCAATACTTGGTTGGGAATCCCTTTGCCTTAATCACTGCCTCGATGCGCCGTGGCATTGACGCAATCAGCCTGTGGCATTGCCTGGAAGTTATGGAAGTGCAGATTTCCTTGATGCTTGCTGTCGGCTCTTCTTTGTTTTTGGGTCTGGTGCCCCTCATTTTCCTCTTGATAATACCCCATAGATTCTCAATGGGGTTTAGGTCCAGCGAGTTGGCTGGCCAGTCAAGCACTCTGATGGCATGGGCATCAAACCAGGTTTTGGTGCTTCTGGCGGAATGGGCAGGGGCCAGGTCCTGCTGCAAGATGAAATCTGCATCTCCATACAGATCCTCAGCAGAAGGATCATGAAGTCCTCCAAAACATTCTGGTAGACTGTTGTAGTGACCTTGGATTTAAGAAAGCAGAGTTTACCAACACCTGCACTGGACATTGCACCCCAAATCATGACAGACTGTGGATATTTCACACTGGACCTCAAGCAGCTTGGGTTCTGTTCATCACCCATCTTCGTCCAAACCCTTGGACCTTGATTCCCGAATGAAAGGCACACTTTACTTTCATCGGAAAAGAGGACCTTGGGCCACTGGCCAACTGGACTGGACTGGACCTTCTTCTCCTTGGCCTAGTTCAGACGCTTCCTATGTTGGCTCAGAAGTGGTTTGACCCGAGGAACCCGACAGTTGTAGCCCATCTCCTGGATGCGTCTGAATGTGGTGGTTTTTGAAGCTGTGACTCCCGCCTCATTCCACTCTTTCTGGATCTCTGCCAGATTCTTGAATCTTCTCTGTTTGATAATCTGCTTAAGCCCACAGTCATCTCTTCTGCTGGTGCATCTTCTCCTGCTACATTTTGCCCTTCCACTAGACTTTCCATTGATATACTTGGACACAGCACTCTGTGAACAGCCAGCCTCCTTAGCTATGAACTTTTGTGGCTTACCCATCCTATGGAGGGTATCAATGATGGTCTTCTGGCCAGTTGTCAAGTCTGCAGTCTTCCCCATATTGAACCGAACTGAGACAATTTAATGACACCTGGGGAAACCTGTGCAGGTGCTTTGAGTTTAGTAGATTATTAGTGTGTGACACTCAGTTTAGAACATTCATGCCCTGCAAAATTTGGGCTGATTTCTTCACAGTATTCTAATTTTTTGAATTCCTGTTTTCGTGGCTTTTATGAGCTGGAAGCCCAAATTATGTACAAATAAACAGGTAAATACTTGAAATTGTTTAAATTATGGGCCCTGAATCTATAATCGATGAAAGTTTAACTTTTTGAATGGAATTATGGAAATAAATAAACTATATATATATCAGATAACAACAATCATAAACACATATATGAAATTATTAAGACAGCAAACCTAGCATCTGATCTCAAACACAGTTACATTTGGGCGGTCAGCGCACATTTGACAGAGGTCTATTTGAGGATGTTGATTAAATGTTAATGACCATATTTTACCAGAATTTGCAATACTGGTTTTCAAATGAGAAATTAGAAAAAAAATAAGCATCTTATTTGATCAAGATCTTATTGGCACACTGTAAATGACATATTTATAAAGAAACTCACTGCACCAGTGCGTCTCGTACCTCAAACCTTTACTTATTGCCTTTTTCTCTACAAGTATGGTGTCCGAATGTCTTTGTTTACATTGCGCATGGTTTTACAGCAGTAAGCACAATTGCGTTGTTTAACATTGTGTGTGTATGGAAGACTGAAACTGAATAAATCAAAAGGAAATAAATAAATACATACACATATAATTATTTAAAATAGATGTAGGCATTAAATATGTAACGTGTGACATAAGTGGATATTTGTGCTTCAGTTTGACTCTGCGGTTGCCCCCCCTTGTGGCCCAATTGTTGAAAAATGAGCGCTAAAGTGTCGTCTTGGCAGCCAAATGTGTACTAAAGTGCCCTCTCGGTTGGCAAAACACACTATATTGCCCCCTTGGCTGGTTAAAACATGATAAACTGCCCTCTTGGACGGCAAAAATGCGTGCTAAAGTGCCCTCTTCAGTGGCAAGAATGCGCTGTATGTGCCCTTTTTATCCTTTTCGCCCCGCCCTTCAAAAAGTGTGCGAACGCCACTGTTTAGAAGACATGCAGTTCAGCGGCACTTCTTAAAAAACAATAGAACACTGGTTTATTATTAGGTTATTTATTGGAGGGCAAGTGCAAACTAGAAATTCAGGCTACACATCTAAAAATGTGACAAAACCAAGAAATGACTACTGTGATTGTTAGTAGGAACAACATGTTTACAACAGCAAAGTCAAAATAAACTCAATATCTGGAAGAAGTTGAAGATTTATGACAAGATAAACAGCTGACACAGACAACTGTCAGATTATTCTTAATTCTCATTAACAAGCAGTTAGTTTAAGAAGCACAAATGGGCGCTCTTCTGAAATATGACTCATATTTCAAGCATGTTGAATAAGTGGAAGGCGACTTGTTGCCCCCACAAGGAAGTTATGTCAATGGATTTATAACTCACAAAAGGTTCAATTCGCTCCACTGTCACATATCATCTACGTGCGTGGTGATCTCAGCGAGGCTGCAGCCGGCTTCTCTCTCTCTCTCTCTCTCTCTGTTTCTCTCTGAGACAGAACAGAGCCACAGTGGAAGGCTTCAGGCTCAACACACACAACAACATATTACAAGGAAATGCAGGCATTTTCATACTGCCATTTTTTTTTTTACATCCCTTTGCTGAACAAGAATTTATTCATTGATTAAAATACACACACACACGTGCACGTGCCTGCAATGCAGAATAAACTTCATAATGAAGCAGAATTGCATAAAAAATGTAAAAAGAAATGCAGGATTAAATCTATTTGTGTAAATTATGAGGGGGAATGCAAAGGGAAACTATTTGGAAATAAATACAAGTAAATAACAACACTGAGGGGTCAAGCTGCCTCCAGTTCATGACAGTCGTCCATCATGTTTTACTGTAGACATCGTCATATATCAGCTCAGCAGACATAAATTGGCCCTGCTCAAGAGTAACACAACGCCGAGAGATCAGGAAGTGAGACACAAACTGTTGACTTTTTTCCAACATGTCTTTCCTCGACAGTCCTCAGGGAGAGAACGACTTTGAGACTTTGACAGTAAAATAATAAAAATGTTGGATTAACACTCACTCTGACACAGCGTTCAGTTTCCTGCTCCATCTGCCGTCGACTCAAAATGGAGTCTGAACTCACCTTAGTTTCACTTTGAGAGTTCCCTTCCTGTTCTCATGTATCAGCATCACACAGTCACTGTCTCCTCCCCTCACCATTTACAGGAAACCATGTGTTAATCTCTGCTGTGTGTGTGTGTGTGTGTGTGTGTGTGTGTGTGTGTGTGTATGGAGGACTGAAACTTGCCTCTGTATTTATTCACCTTTTTAATCTCTTTATTTAGTTTCCTACAGAAGCACTGAACAGTAGACCCTAAAGGACGACAGAGAGATGTGAGATGACCACAAAGATACACAAAGCGATTGCAAAGAGACGCAAAACAACCACAAAGCGATGCAGAGATTTTTGTTAGAGGCCCTGAAAAGTTAAAATATGATGCGTCCATCTTGTCTCCTCCCCTCCTTGAACTGGCACCTTATCGTGGTGGAGGGGTTTGAGCATATGGATGATCCTAGGAGCTATGTTGTCTGGGGCTTAATGCCCCTGGTAGGGTCTCATAAGGCAAACAGGTCCTGCGGGATGGGTCAGACAAAGAGCGGTTCCAAAGTCCCTGATGAAAAAGACAACGAGGAAGTGTATGTCACCTTGGAGCCAGGCCTAGGGTTGGGGCTCATAGGCGAGTGCCTGGTGGCCGGGCACAGCCCAAACGAGTGACGTGGGCCGGCCCTCCAGTAGGCTCACCACCCGCAGGAGGGTTCAGAGGGGGCCAGTGCGGTGTGATTTGGGTGGCGGTCGTGGGCCCCAATGACCCAATCCCCAGACGGTGACTCTGGCCATGGGGACATGCAATGTCACCTCGCTAGGGGGGAAAGAGCCTGAGCTCGTGCGGGAGGTTCGCGGTACCTAGAGATAGTCGGGCTCTGGAACCCAACTCCTTGAGAGAGGCTGGACTCTCTTCTACTCTGAAGTTGCCCGTGGTGAGAGGCGGCAAGCTGGTGTGGGCTTGCTTATAGCTCCTCGGCTCAGCCGCCATGTGTTGGATTTCATTCCGGTGAACGAGAGTCACCTCCCTGCATCTTCGGGTCGGGGATAGGTCTCTCACTGTTGTTTAAGCTTACGGGCCGAACAGCAGTATAGAGCACCCAGCCTTCTCAGAGGCCCTGGGAGGGGTACTGGAAAGTGCCCCAACTGGGGACTCCATAATTCTACTGGGGGACTTCAACACTCACGTGGACAGCGACAGTGTTACCTGGAGGGGTGTGAGTGGGAGGAACGACGTCCCCAATCTGAACCCGAGTGGTGTTTTGTTACCGGACTTCTGTGCTAGTCAGACAGTTTGTCCATAACAAACACCATGGTCAAGCATAAGGGTGTCCATATCTGCGTGTGACACCAGGATGCCCTAGACTAAAGGTCAGTGATCGACATTGTAGATGCGTCATCTGACCTCCGGCCATATGTCTTGGACAGTTGGGTGAAGAGAGGGGCTGAGCTGTCAACTGGTCATCACCTGGTGGTGAATTGGATCCGCTGGCAGGGGAGGAAGCTGGACAGACCTGGCAGACCCAAACGCACTGTGGGGGTCTGCTGGGAATGTCTGATGGAACCCTCTGTCAGGGAGGTCTTTAACTCCCACCTCTCCGGAAGAGCTTTGACCAGATCCCGGGGGAGGCTGGGGACATTGAGTCCGAATGGACCATGTTATCCACTTCAATTGTTGACGCAGCTGTCCTGAGCTGTGGCAGTAAGGTCTCTGGTGCCTATCGTGGCGGCAATCCCAGAACCCAGTGGTGGACTCCGGAAGTAAGGGATGCTGTCAAGCTGAAGAAGGACTCCTATCGAGCCTGCTGGCTCGAGAGGACTTAGGCAGCTGATGGGAACCAACAGGCCAAGTGTGCGGCTGCACGGGTGGTCACAGAAGCAAAACCTCGGATCTGGGAGAAGTTCAGGGAGGCCATGGATGAGGACTGCCAGTCGGCCTCGAGGAAATTCTGGCAAACCATCCGGTTCCTCAGGAGGGGAAAGCAGTCCTCCATCCAACACTGCTTACAGTGCAGGTGGGGGGCTGTTGACCTTGAATTGGGACACTGTCGGGTGGTGGAAGGAATACTTCGAGGATCTCCTCAATTCCACTGACACGCCTTCCATAGAGGAAGGCGAAGGCTGAGGACTCAGAGGTCGACTCATTCATTAGACAAGCCGAAGTCACTGCTTTAGTCCATAAGCTCCTCAGTGGCAAGGCAACGGGGTGGATGAGATCCGCACTGAGTACCTTAACTCTCTGGATGTTGTGGGGATGTCTTGGCTAACACGTCTCTGTAGCATTGCGTGGCTGTCAGGGACAGTGCCTCTGGCCTGGCAGAACGGGGTGGTGGTCCCCCTTTTTAAAAAGGAGGGTATGTTCCAACTATTGGGGAATCACACTCCTCAGCCTCACTGGGAAAGTTTATTCTAGGGTTCTGGAGAGGAGAATTCGGCCGATAGTCGAACCTCAGATTTAGAAGGAACAATGCAGTTTTCGTCCCAGCACGTAACATTTGACTAGCTCTATACCCTCTGCAGGGTGCTAGAGGATTCATGGGAGTTTACCCAACCTGTCCACTTGTGCTTGGTGGACTTGGAGAAAGCATTCAACTGTGTCCCTCGTGGCATTCTGTGGGAGGTGCCCTCTAAGGGCTAAGGGGTGTACGACTGGAGCAGGACCTTGGTTCGCTTTGCCGGCAGTAAGACAGACTTGTTCCCAGTGCACGCTGGACTCTAGCAGGGCTGCCCTTTGTCACCAACTCTGTTCATTATTTTTAGGGACAGAATTTCTAGGCACAGCCAGGGGCCGGAGAGGATCTGGTTTGGGAGTCAGCAGATTTCATGTCTGCTTTTCACAGATGATGTGGTCTTGTTGGATCCTTCCAGCCAGGACCTTCAGCATGTCCTGGGGTGGTTTGCAGCTGAGTGTGAAGGGGGTGGGATGAGAATTAGCACCTCCAAGTCTGAGGCCATGGCTCTCGACTGGAAAAAGGTGGCCTGCTCCTTTTGGGTTGGGGTAGAGCTCCTGCCTAATGTGGAGGAGTTTAGTATCTTGGGGTCTTGTTCACGAGTGAGGGAAGGATGAAGCACAAGACTAACAGGCGGATCGGTGTGGCAGCCGCAGTAATGCGGTCGTTGTATTGGTCTGTCATATCTATGTCGATCTGTCAACCTACGTTCCAACCCTCACCTGTGGTCATGAACTTTGGATCATGACTGAAAGAATGAGATTGCGGATACAAGCGGCCAAAGTGAGTTTCCTCCACATGGTGGCGGGGCGCTCCCTTAGAGATAGGGTGAGGAGCTCTGTCACCCAGGAGGAGCTCGGAGTAGAGCCGCTGCTCCTCTGCTTCGAGAAGAGCCAGCTGAGGTGGCTCGGGCATCTGTATCGGTTGCCCCCGGGACGCCTCCCTCAAGAGGCGTTCCTGGCATGCCCCGCCAGGAGGAGACCCAGAGGAAGACCCAGGACATGCTGGAGTGACTATATCGCTCGGTTGACCTGGGAACGCCTTGGGATCCTCCCAAAAGAGCTGGAGGAAGTGTACGGGGAGAGGGAAGTCTGGGTGTCCCTGCTCAGACAGCTGGCCCCGCAAAGCGGAAAATGATGGATGGATGGATGGTTTTGCTTTTTTGAAGAATACAATACTCCGATTCATGTTTACATCTTTAATTTCTTACCAAATCAACTAAGATCAAGACAATAAATCTTTATTTAAACCACATAAGTACATTTAAACCAGTTTCGGATTGATTCAGTTATTCACTTCTAATTTAAGAAAACACTCAAAGAGAGACGTACGGAAGACGATCACAGCCACTGTAAAAAAATACAATCACTTTCTCTCTTCTGAATTCTGACTTTAACACCAGAATTCTTGCTTCATTTTCCTCTGTATTGAAATTAATTCTGAGATAAAGTTAGACTCGACCCAACCCCACAGAAAACATTTTGCGTTTCCGGAGTCTTTTTCTTTTTCACAGTGTCCCTAATCAGCTTCCGTAGCACAAACCAAGTGAAGCAACACCAAACGTCTGGATCTGAACACTACGGAGTGACGTGACTGCTGTGTGGTCACAGCAGGCGGGGGTTCTCCTCTCTGTAGTCATGCGGGTCTCCTTTGAAGGGCAGGTGAGGAGGGTGGTTACAGATTCCCATCAGGAAGATGATGATGGTGCCGATGGTCATCACCGGGGTAACCAGGAAGAGACAGAGTCGGTCCACCGTACGAGCGATCCCACTCCAGTTATCTTTCTCCTGCGACCACAGACGCCAGTTACCAGTGATGGAATGTAACTAAGTACATTTACTCAAGATCAGTACTTAAGTAAAGTAGAAGTACCTCAGAATTGTGTGCGAGTATTCAAATATTCTGCTACTCTATACTTCCACTCCACCACATTTTGCTACTTTTCAGATGCTACATCAGAGCCAAAGTTACGGAGCCCCGAGGGGCAAGTGAACACATTTGGTTTATCTGGTGATCAGTTTTCTAAATCTGATCTAAACGGTTCTCTAATCTGTTTATGACTCGAGAACCAGAGTGAAAGTCGGTTTCACACATGAGCACAGATTTCTTTTTTTCCAGGGATATTTTTTTTTCGATGCCTGGAACTGAGTAAAGATGTTTTACTTTAAATTTCATTTTTCTGTCTCAAAATTTGTATTGCATTTTTGAGAAATAGTGGTCATTAATCCTAGTGTTTTCTCAATCAGTCAAAATATCTAAAAATAAGTAAATAATAGTAAAAAGGATTATCATGCATGAATTTGTTTTTCACATGTTGAATCAAGTGAAAAAATGTTTTTCTCTGGAGAATTTTTTTTTTTTCTGCTCAGAAAATAAATAAAGCTTTTTTTTCTTGGTCACTTTTTCCTCTTGGGTAAAATCCTGTCTGGTCTCCATCTCACCTCATTGTAGTCGTTCTTGTTCCTCATGTGTTTGATGATGTAGTTCGCTCCGTCCACAGCCGGCTTGATCTCTGCGTACAGCTGATCCGTCACACCTCCATCGTCCTGCGGCTTCACAGCTCCATGAAAACAGACACACAGAGCGGCTCAGCTTTGTCTTCTGCAGTCAGGGTTCAGACTGATCAGCAGAAATGACTCGCTGTGGTTTCTTACTGGCTGCGTGTGTGGTCCTCGTCGTCAGTCCGTGTCTCTCCGACTGCCTCTCGAACATCAGCTCGCTGCGGGACTTGACGCTGTAGTACTCCTCCGCTGACGCGATGTAGCCCACTGAGCTGGATCTCCGTGGCAACGCTCCATCCCAGTAAGGCTCCGCCTCCGCAGGGCGGGACATGCGCAGGATACGGGGCAACCGCTCGAGGAAGAACTGGAGACGGAGAACACAAATAACCCCATTTTTAAGGTCATAACACACACTGTAATATATGTGTGTGTGTATGTTTGTATTCCTGTTCTTGTGGGGACCAACCCTTGAAATCCCATCTTCCTTGTGAGGACATTTTCACTTGTGAGGTCATTTCACCTGGTACTCAAGAAGAGAAGTGCTAGGGTGTGTGTGCGTGTGTGCGTATGTGCGTGTGTGTGGTACCTTCTTGGTCCACTCAGACATGACGTGTGTGCTCGGAGTCCTGAAGTGCAGGTTGAGGACGACCACACAGTTTAACACCACCACCGTCACCAACACCATGATGAACATCAAATACCTGAATCACACACACAGATACGTCAGAGATGAGGCTAAAAATATTTTTTTGTGTGTTTCTTTGTTCTTTATTTGATCTGAAGAAGAAATTCAAACTCAGAATTGTATTATTTTCAATATTAAAGAGGTAATAATACAAATACAAATATTGTTTCCATTTATTAATTATCTTGTCCATTTTTTATTATTATTATTATTATTTACTTCTATTTGTTTATTTTATGTTTGTTTGCATTCCAAGTTGTAAATTCTGTAACTCCCCAAAATCACCTGCAACAATTACCTCCCCCAAAAAATAATGTTTCCTTATTAAAGTTCAGTTTCCGTGATTTTCTATTTTATTGTGGTTTCATTTAATTTTTTTGTTTGTCACATTTTTGTTTTTTTATTTTTTTCCATACATATTGGATTTTATGAAATAAATCTTATCTTTTCTCCAATTTTCTCAGAATTATCTCTTAATTATTAGTTTTTATTTGCTGTTTTTCAGAATTCTGATTTATACAAGATTTTCACAGACTTAGTAAGAATTTTTGGACAAAGAATTTGGAGATTAAATGATTGATCTGTAGAAATTCCAAATAAAATGTGTGTGTGTGCATGTGTGTGTTACCTACTTGACGATAAGAGGAACAGACATTGACGTCTCCGGCAGCCTCTGAGAGATCAGCAGCAGGAAGACAGACTGAGCCAGCAGCACCGAGATGGACAAGGTCATCTTCTCACCGCCTGCACAACACACACACACACACACACACACACACACACACACACACACACACACACACAGATACTTTCAACGAGGTACTGCTGTGTTTTAATATTTGTGAGTGTGAAACTACAGGATGTTTTTTAACGAGATGAGGGACTGACAGGTGTGAGCTGGAAGTATGATGGAAGCGTCCCGACAACAAGAAAAACCTGAACTCATCACAAACTTGTGAGTGAGTTGAGTTGTTGACGATGATTGAAAGTAAAACCATCTACATGACCCGGTCCCACTGGAGAGGAGTGAGAAAACAGCTACTCTGTGATTTGTTCGGAGTGTGTTACGGAGTAAATGTGCACTGACTGTCAGCAGGCAGGTAGTAGACGAGCGAGGCGAGGAAGGAGATGAGCACACAGGGGATGATGATGTTGACGATGTAGAAGAGAGGTTTGCGTTTGATGACCAGGTAGAAGGTGATGTCCTGGTGCTTGTTGCTCTCCATGGGAATGTGCTTGTAGGTGTTTCTCTTGGCCGGCCGGTGGATGATCTCCCACTCACCGTTCTCTATCGAGGAAAACAACACCGAGGGCAAGAAGAGGACAACGAGCATTAGATAATAAAAAAACAGGCATTTTTGTTCTTAAACTACCGTTAATAACTTTTAAAAGTCAATATCTATACAGTTGTCTGCATCACATTGATCACATTACATGCTTACAGCGATACCTGCAGATGTTACATCAGTTTTTGTGGCATCAACATCATTTTTTTAATGACACCTGCAGACATTTCCAGCTCTATTTGTGGTGTCAAAACTGGTCGTCTGTTTCTACAGTGCATTGGGTGCATTTCTATCCATTTAGCAGCATCAAACCCAGTTATTATTTTCACAGGAAGTCATGGGGACCAAAGGTATTTGAAGCCAAACCATGATGTTATTCAAATTGTAAAGCTGCAACATAAAGTAGCATTCAGTTTGAAGTTATCTGTGGTTCTGCAGAAGCACACTGAGTTAAAATTTAATCTGGAGGTTGAGTTTTGTTTGTAATATTCATTAAAAATATCATCCAACAAGCTGTAGCTGGTTGAAGAATATCTTTCTGAGCCTCCATGGTTTTTCATTACTGGCTGTATTATTGATGATTTAGAAACTGAAGCCTGAACAGGAGGACGATCACCTGTAAAGCTGGCGGGGTCGATGATTATCCACTCCACAGTCCATTTTTTGACCTCATCTTCTTCTTCTTTCAGCAGCATCCTGATCTCTTTGGCATTGTAGGTCAGAGAGCTGCAAAGCAACATGGGAAATGAAGTTTTAAACCAAGGAAAACGCGATGCATTTCCAGGAAAAAATCTCAACAGAAGGACACATTTAAATAAAAAACTTGGACACTCAATATAGTTCATACATCCGCAGAGGCCCATCACTCCCCGAGTTTGGTGTTAATTAATTTCTGGCAGTTATGTGACATCAAAATTCAGGAAATGTTGGAGAATTCCGAAAAAGTAACGTAACAAATTACTTTCTGCAGGAGTAAATAACTCCTCCTTGAACCGGCACCTTATCGTGGTGGTGGGGTTTGAGCACCTGAACGATCCTAGGAGCTATGTCGTCTGGGGCTTAATGCCCCTGGTAGGGTCTCCCAAGGCAAACAGTTCCTAGGTGACAGGTCAGACTAAGATCGGTTCAAAAGCCCTTAATGACACACAGAATATCGACAATGTTTACGTCGCCTGGATTGGCGTCACCGGGGCCCCACCCTGGAGCCAGGCCTGGGGTTGGGGCTCGCAGGCGAGCGCCTGGTGGCCGGGTTTTTGCCCACGGGACCCTCCAGTGAGTCTAGAAGAGGCAGGTGCCGTGTGATTTGGGTGGCGGTCGTGGGCGGGGGCCTCGGCGACCCAACCCCCGGATGGTGATTCTAGCCATGGGGACGTGGAATTTCACCTCACATGGGACGAAAGAGCCTGAGCTGGTGTGGGAGGTTATGCGGTACTGGCTAGAGATAGTTGGGCTCACCTCCATGCACAGTCTGGGCTCTAGAACCAAACACCTTGAGAGAGGCTGGACTCAGTGGGATTGAGGAGATCTTCGAAGTATTCCTTCAACCGCCCGACGATATCCCCAGTCAAGGTCAACAGCTCCCCACTTCCACCGTAAACAGTGTTGGTGGAGGCCTGCTTCCCCCTCCTGAGGCGCCCGGATGGTTTGCCAGAATTTCCTCGAGGCTGACCGGTAGTCCTCCTCCATGGCCTCCCCCATCTTTTCCCAGACCACTTCCGCGACCACCCATGCCGCAGCACGCTTGGCCTGCCGGTACCCGTCAGCTGCCTCAGGAGTACCCCAAGCCAGCCATGCTCGACAGGAATCCTTCTTCACCTTGACGGCATCCCTTACTTCCGGTGTCCACCACCGGGTTTGGAGATTGCCACCACGACAGGCACCGGAGACCTTACGGCAACAGCTCTGAACAGCCGCGTCAACAATGGAAGTTGAGAACATGATCCATTCGGACTCAATGTCCCTAGCCTCCCTCGGGATCTGGTCAAAGCCTCCCTGACAGAGGGTTCCGCCAGACGTTCCCAGCAGACCCTCACAATATGTTTGGGTCTGCCGAGTCTGTCCAGCTTCCTCCCCTGCCAACGGATCCAACTCACCACCAGGTGGTGATCAGTTGACAGCTCAGCCCCTCTCTTCACCCGAGTGTCCAAGACATACGGCCGGAGGCCAGATGACAAGACCACAAAGTCGATCATTGACCTCCGGCCTAGGGTGTCCTGGTGCCACCTGCACTGATGGACACCCTTATGCTTGAACATGGTGTTTGTGACTGTCGCTGCCTACGTGAGTGTTGTAGTCCCCCAGTAGAACAACAGATTCCCTGGTTGGAGCACTCTCCAGTACCCCTCCCAGGGGTACTGCCAGGTACTGCTGTTTGGCCCGTAAGCCGAAACAACAGTGAGAGACCTATCCCTGGCCCGAAGGCACAGGGAAACAACCCTCTCGCTCACCAGCTCCAAACTCCAACACACAGCGGCTGAGCTGGGGAGCTATATGCAAGCCCACACCAGCTCGCCGCCTCTCACCGCGGGCAACTCCAGAGTGGAAGAGAGTCCAGCCTCTTTCAAGGAGTTGGGTTCCAGAGCCCAGGCTGTACATGGAGGTGAGCCTGACTATCTCTAGCCAGTACCGCTCAACCTCCCGCACTAGCTAATTAACCGGGGGAATGGGTCGTCGGGGACCCCGCCCACGACCACCACCCAAATCACATAACACCGGCCCCTTCTGAACCCTCCTGCAGGTGGTGAACCTACTGGAGGGCGGGCCCATGTTGCTTTTTCACCACCAGGTGCTCGCCTACAAGCCCCAACCCCAGGCTTGGCACCAGGGTGGGGCCCCGGTAACGCCATTCCGGGTGACGTGAATGTCCTTGTTTTTATACTCGTCATCGGGGGCATTGAAACCGCTCTTTGTCTGACCCGTCACCTAGGACCTGTTTGTCTTGGGAGACCCTACCAGGGGCATTAAGCCCCAGACAACATAGCTCCTAGGATTATTGGGGTACTCAAACCCCTCCACCACGATAAGGTGGCAGTTCAATGGAGCGCAAAAGCCGTAAGAAGCCGTAAACAGACAGAGAGGGAGGCTGGAATGTGGAGAAAAGGCGTGTTAGTGTCTCGTATCTGCAGAGAGTTTCTGATTTTCTCTCTTTGTTGCTGCTCGGGACGCTTTACCAACCCAACATGTGTCTATTTGACGTCCTGGGAATGAGACTCAACAATCAACTGTCTTTGTGGTGCGTTCAGGAACAGCTGGGACAACTCCTACTGATTCTACGTTTTACTTTAATAGTCTTTGAATTCTATTAATGTGACGTGAGCTTCAGTTAGCTTTGACCACAAATGTCCTTCAGAGGGAGACTTTTTACTCTGATACTCTGAATACATGTCAGAGCCTGAACTCTGTTACTGTACTGGAGGAAACAAGTTGAATCAGGACTTCTACTTTTACACAAGTATCTGAAGTTTTACTGGAGTCTGTTTTTAAACAAGTATCTGAACTTCTGTAGGAGGAGAGAATGTGTGGACTGATAGCTGCTCTGTTCTTATGTCCATCCTAAGCATCATTAAACTCACCCTGATAAAAAAAATGTAATGAAAGTAAAAATAATATCTAAACTCAAACTAAATATCTAACAGAAACAAATAAACTCCCTCTGCTAACTGACTGTAACTCAACAACAATTAGAAATGGAATCAAAACTGATGAAAAACACAAATCAATAATGTTTCCTAAACTGCACATAACGTTTACATGAAGCTGCACACCAGATAAAACACAACGCTGTCTAGTTCAAGCTCCTTACGTGAACTTGAGTGTGCAGTTCTGCCAGTCGAAGGGGAAGTACTGGACGCTGATGGAGCAGGAGGAGCGGAAGATGGCGGGAGGTAACCAGTAGCAGAGACCGTTGGAGTACACCAGTACGTTACTGTAGTAGGCCACCTGGAACTGGGCATCGTTACTGAAGGAGAGAGAAGGCAGAAATACAGACAGGCTGTTACAGAGGAGACGTTGTTCTTAAAGTTCTTGGGAACAAGGAAAAATTGGTTTGTTTTGTTTGATAATTGAAGTTCTGTGAAAACTGCACAGTGGGTTTTATTGTTTCTTGCAGTCGGGAGTTTACCACAAGCACCTGAACGCACCACCGGCGCTCAGCGTTTCCAACCAGAGACAACGTGAAACACAGATTACAAGAAAGGCTTGAGCCTCTGCGAGTTCACGTTCCTGCGTTCAGTCGAAGCACATCAGTCACACGGAGTGAAGTTAAACCGTGACAGGCTGGACTCTTTTCTGTCTCCACTCATGTGAAGTAATAAGAATCAGACTGAATCTCACTTGTTTTCCAGCACGATCTCCGGCAGCCACACCAAGTTCGACGGCAGGCGAAGCGTGTCGATGCCGTCAAACTCTGTCTCGTTCCAGGTGAGCCGGTAGTCCATCCACGTCTATCAACACACACACAAACATAATCATTGAAAATACAGAAACCGCTGACTTCGATGTAAAGTGAAATAATAAGCAACCTTCATTTACTTACGTGATCTATCCATACGTTTGTCAGCAGCGTCTCGTCTACTTCTTTCTACAAATGAAGGAGAAAAAAACAGATGAGAGGACGATCTCTTCATCTTCACCTCTTTTCTGAGATTTTTATCCATCCATCCATCTTCTTCCGCTTCTTCCGTTTATCCAGGGCCGGGTCACAGCAGCTGTCAGACAGCTGCTGTGACCCGTGAGGGAAGTCTCCCTCACCCCGGACACTTCCTCCAGCTCTTCCGGGATTGCCGTAGATTGACCGGTAAATTGAGAGCTTAGACATTTGGCTCAGCTCTCTCTTCACCACGACAGACCGATACAATGACCGCATTACTGCAGCCGCTGCACCGATCCGCCTGTCAATCTCACACTCCGTCCTTCCCTCAATCGTGAACAAGACCCCAAGATACTTGAACTCCTCCACCTGAGTCAGTAACTCTCCCCCAACTTCTGAAATTTTTAGATTTTCAAAACTCAGGCCTTCACTCGATGGAGAGCGTCCCAAAGTCTGTCCGCCCCCCCGTTTGCTACGTGTTCCCTCTCACCACCGGGACTTGAGACGCTTCAAAACTGGCAGCCTTTCTACAAAACCTGCTGACTTATTACTACAACAGTCTGTTTTATTCTGGCTTTTCACAGCATGGAGATCAGGGTTTCTAGATCAAACTGGGCTTCTTACAGCTGTTTTTTGTTTTGGACTTTGAGACCGTAGTGAGGAAAGACGAGAGGGAAAACTTTCACTTTAAGATGTTAAATAAATGTAATAGATTACTCAAGTAAAAGGCACACACACACACACACACACACACACACTGTACCAGAGAGATGAGGTTGGACAGTGTGAGTGCGAGGTAAACATCGACGGCGTCCTGCTGCCTCTCGACAGGACGCAGCTCTTTGTTGTATCCTTTCTCTTTCAGCAGGTGGTTGATCAGACGCTCCTCCTCGTTCCTGCCCCAGCACCCTGACAAACACACACACACACACACACACACACACACACACACACACACACACACACACACACACACACATTTTAAACAATTGCACATTAAAGTCAACACACATACACACATATTAGCTTGTGCACAAACTGGCCACATGTGAGCAGGCAGACAATTCCTTGGTGAATGCAATCAAAGTCACATTCGTTGGCTGACTGTTATCAATAATACCTCCAGACGACGTCCTGTTTTGATATATTTGCTCTATTTGTATAGAGAGTCGAGGTCACAGCACCTCCTTATCTGGTGGTGAATGAAGAGAGAGATAAAGTATTGATCCTGTTTGAAGTGTGATGTTTGTTTTCTTGAACGTTGTAGAGCTGCTGCTGTACATCAGCGGCTCACAGAACTGAACCAGAACCAGCTCTCCTCTCACAGAACCGCAGTTGTTTATTGTGACTTTCACAACCTTCGATCATGTCGATGATCGTTTGGTCAATAAAGCGTCACAAAGTTCATGTCAGATGCTCCTGAAGCTGACACGATTTATAAAAGTCTGAGAAAAGCCCTGAATGTGAACATTTGAGACACTGACACCAGAGAGACTTTGGACATCTGTGGTTAAAAAAAAGACTTAAAACAAATCACTGATCAGAAGTCTCTGATTGATTAATTCTTCCAGCTGTAGATGAAATGGCGTCTTTTCTCACTGTGAGGAAGAGAAAACTTTAGTAAACTACCAGTAAAGATTCATTTTTATTGCTGTTAACTGAATTTTTTTCATGTAAGTAAACTATAAATACACAGAAAATGTCATTTTTTAAATTACAGGAGAGAATAAAAGGAAGTTATCTTATTATATAGTCAACGTTTCTTTGTCTGTGTGTTGTTTAACAAACTTCTTTTGTTTTATTGCTTTATTTGTTCTAATAAATTGACGTTTTCATTTTTTTGTTCTTATCAGTCACATATTTTTTTACCTGTTTTATTTGTTTTCACTGATAAATCTTAACACGAGACTTTAATGATCCCTCAAAACAAACGAAATGTTTGCTGAAAGTTTTCAAACACTTTTATTTAATTTATTCAGATTTTGATGTGTTTTAAGTCTCAGTAATGAGCTGCCAGTATATTTTTTCTTCTTTTACAGATTTATTTAACATTTTGCAGTTTTTATTCTGTAGTTACAAATACAACTACCACAAATAACTAACTGTACAGTGGACCATTGACAAGCTGTATTTCCTGTTTTAAATGACCTTACAGTCTGGTTAATGAGCTGCCAGTGTGTTTTCTGTTATTTCACAGATTTATTAAACATTTTTGAGTTTTTATACTAAAGCTACACCATTAAATAACTGCGACGTCCTGTCTATATGCTGCAGAAACACATCAAATGTCCGGTTTTATTACTACAGCATGAAATAAGAAACATTTCCTGTCCTGTGGAAGTCTGAGTAACGAGCTGTGAGAAGTTGACACCAAATTACACTAAAACAGTCGGTGTGGGCACTAGCAGCTCCAACATCTGGATAAAAGAAAGACAGAAGTTAATTGTAAAAACTCACCGGTTGAGAGCAGAGTGAGCAGGAACACGGCGCCCAGAGCTGCTCGCTGAGGCTCCATGTCTGACGGCTGCTGGAGAGAAACACGGCGTCCTTTCACCCACCGACCTTCTGCCAGCAGCCGAGTGAGTGACGGGCAGCAGCTGCAGAAACACACCGGACAGAAAATAGAAAACAGAGAGAGAGAGAGAGAGAAGCCAGCTGCCGTCACCTCAGATCTGTACAGGAAACACAGGGAGGAGAGACACACGAGGTCAGATACAGAAATAACATGACAACAAACATCTAAACATTCAGATTTACAGAGTTTGTTTCAGCGCTCAGCAAAAACAATCCCACATGAAGAACTCTGTCAGTGTTTTTCTGTAAATTCTGACTGTGGAAGATCACAAGAAGGAGCTGTTTTTGTGTTTTCAAAGTAAATATGAGAACAAATGATAGAAATATAAGTAAAAAGTAACTAAGTACACTTACTCAAGCTTTGTACTTGAGATGCATCTACTACACTTCCACTTTAACTCCACTTTTTAACTACTTTGAGAACTTAAGTTAATAGTTTCTTTGCAGATTCTGAAAGTACACAATATATTAAATAAATACATTATAATCATAGATGAAGATACAACTGTATTGATCATAGACATGTTGATTTATTGTCAATGCACTTCAAGAATTTCACTTATAAAAAGGTGTAAAACATGCATGTCATCACTCACCTGCTCAAGTGGAGCCAGGAAGCATCTTCAGCATCATCTAATCATCTTTTATTCTCAAAACAAAGCTGTAGTTTTTTTTGCCTTCTGGAGGAATAAACACCGGGAGTTTCAGAGACAGAGAACCAGAACCAGAACCAGAACCAGAGTCTCTGCTGAGTGCTGAGCTCACTCAGAGGTCGACCTCTACTTTATGGTGAATATGCAGTAAAAGTATTCAGACTGTTTGTGGTCAATAAACACTTGTGTGTAAGAAACGTGAGGGGAAACATTTTCTATCAAAGTCACTGCAGAAGAAAATCGATCAGGGTTTCTGACTCTCCTGGAAGTTACAGCGACCAAATGAGGCATAAACACAACTCAACATAATATATAACAACATTTTGAAGTTCCACACTGACCCTGATCGAAGTTGCTGCTGCCGTCATTTTCTTCTCCACAAATTATTTCCGCAGGAGAACATTTAGAAATGAACAATTCAGCTCGTTGTTGGAGTTTCCTTACTGTAACTCTGTCCTGAGCGTTTTCTCAGATTTTCTCTGGACAAAATCGCATCAAATGAGATTAAATCGCATCAGTTTCAAGGTGTCTGACACTACGAGCAACACGTGCATTTCCAAGAATGCCAGCAAAACTGTATAACATCGGCTCTGACTCAAGACACACGCACATATATATTTTATCTGGACTTTCTACAGATCCATCATTTATTTACCAAACGACAAAAACACGGACACACACAAACATTTCATCATGACTGGACTCTAAAAATACAAGTTTAGTTTAGTATGTTTCATTAAACTTGTTTTATTAGGTGTTAAAAAAACTTTTGGGGAGTTTAAAACATTAAAATCATGGTCCATAAAGGTTTAATTTATCTATCCATCGTCCTCGTCACTCATCTGAGCCGTTAATCAGAGCGACAGGTTGACGTCACTCTTCATCTTGCCGCTGCTGAGGCTGTGGATCATGGAGATCATCGCAGAGTGTTTGTTCAGCTCGTCCTCCTTCTGCTTCAGCTTCACCTCCAGCTGACTCTTCTGCAGCTCCAGAGACGACGCCTGGACGAGAGAACATCCACAGGGTCAGAGGTTCTAATCCCTACAGCGCCGTCACACACTAGGATTTATCAAATGTCAATTAAATACAAAATAAATTACTTAAAAAAAAATGAAATAAATAATAATGAACAAAGAATAAATTATAATATAATAAAGATTTGATTTTGAATTTTTTTTTGAACTATAAATAAAAAAATAAATTACACATTTCATAAAAAAAAATTCATTAAAAAATAAAAAAAAATGATTCATCAAAAATTCATAAATGAAATTAGGGAAAAAATGACTTAATTTTAAAATTAAGACAAAAATTAACCCCCCAAAAATGATGAATGATAATACAAAAAATGAAATAGTAAATGATAATAATTAAAATTTGAATGAATTGATACTTAATAAATAACACTTCTAATTAAAAAAAGAAAAAAGATGATTTATCAAAACATGAATAAATACAATTTTTAAAAAATTTCAACTTTTTTTTATAAAATAATAATTACAAGAAATAAAATAATCATGATTTTTTAAAAATTATTAATGTTTTATAAAAAGAAAATTAACTTAAAAAGAAAAAGATTGTATTTATCTAAATATCTACATCAGACTGAACGTCTGACATTTAAAGTCAAAGGAAACTTTGAATGTAACTTAATACATTTACCCAAGAACTGTCAGTAAGTACCGATGTGTGGTACTTTATTCTTCCACTCCTCTGATCTCAGAGGCAAATATTGTTTTTCTCCTTCAGCTCATCTGTCTCACAGCTTTAGTTACTAGTTCACATCACACACTAACAAGTGTTAGTGTTACAAATAAATAAACTGTATGTGGTTCCGGACTAAATTATAACATCTGATGCAGCGTTTCATGTTCTTTTAGGGTTTGTGGTCTCCTCTTCATTACCTTGATGCTGGCGTCCTTCCTCGCCTGCTCCGTCTTGTTCAGCTCCTTCCTTAAAACATCCACCGTCTCCTCCAGTTCTCTCTTCTCTTGATCCTTTTCCTTCGCCTTCTCCTCCTCCGCTCTCAGTTCACCCTGCAGACCTGGCAGGAACGAGGCGAAACATTTAAAGAAGCAGGTTTGGGTTGGATGCGTGTTTTGGGTGCACGCAGCCCCAGATTTTTAGACTAAAACAGAGCCAACAGTGTTTTTTTGTCAGTTTTAGACGTCGGTAACACCGGAGACATGTGGACACAAGGCGTAAACAAAGCCAAAGATTACACATCTCAAAACATGTTAGTGTGAATGTAGCTTAAGTACTAATGAAGACGGCTTTGCACAGTTTAACAAGCCGGCTGAAGCAGATGTCCAACCAACCTGCGATGTCTCTGTTCTTCTTCTGTAGATCTGACTGGAGAGACCTGATGTCGTCCTCTCTCTCCTCCAACAATGACGCCAACCTGACAAACACACACAGAATTTGGAGAGCGTGCTGCTGACTGATGTGTTACCTGTATCTATGTTAAAAAAAAAAAAACAAAGATGCAGAGATAAATAACACCTCAAAGTATTACTTTTCATGCTGCAGCTGTAGCGCCTCGTGGTTCTTCCTCAGAGACTCGCTCTGTCTGGTGAGCGAGATGTGAGCCGTCTGCAGCTCCTTCAGCAGCCGCTCGCTCTCGTTGAACCTGAGCAGAGATCAACCTGTTACATACTGCGCATCATCGTACTGAAGCCTGAAAAGCTGTTTAAATCTGGTCATGTTAGGTTCAAACTGTCAGAAAAGTACATTTGTTGTTAAATCTGAGGCCTTTTTTGAAAGAGCTGAATTAAATGTTTTTAACGCTCTTCATGATCTGCAGATACACTGATTTAGATAAATGTGTCTGTTCCCAGCTCCAGCCTGTCTGCCTCTGACCTGTTGAGCAGGGCGTTGTAGGCTCCTTTGAGGGCCTGGTGCTCCTCCGAGTCCTTCTGCAGCCGGGCGTTGTGCTGCAGCAGCTCCTCCATGTCGGCCTTGGAGCGCTCCACCTCCAGCACCTGGGTGCTCAGCTCACCCTGCAGGTCCTCACGGCGCCGCTCTGCCTCCTTCAGCAGAGCGCCCAGCTGACAGGCCTGCAACAGAATCACATGTCAGCAGCAGGAACCACTGAGTCAACTCCACAGCATCTGTGGTTTATATGACATATTAACAAAATACTAGAAAAGAAGAACATTCAGCCGTATTCCTGTAACTCCTGTGTGAATGTTACCTCAGCCTCAGCTTGAGCTCGCTGGAAGCGATACTGAGCGATCAGGCGGTCGGCCTGAGAAAGAGCCAGAGCCTTCGCCTCCAGCAGGTCCTGCAGCCGATTCTCCTTCGACTAACAGAGGAGACATGACGAGATGTGATGGTTCAACCAATGTGTGCTGTTAAGTGATTTAATTTCCTGTACAACTATTTTATTGTTTAACGTGAGTTCTTGATCTAAAAAGTAGCTACACCCTAATAAATGTGGTTTCATCCCCCCAAAAAATAAAAACATTTCTCTCGAAGATGAAGTTCATTGAAGTTATAAGAAGTGTAAAATTCTCAAGACACTCAAGTGAAGAACAGCAGCTCAGTAACTGCCACACTCACATGCAGCTGTGATTCTTCTGACGAGTGTACTCACCGCGAATGCGGAGAGCTTGTGTTCATAAACGTTGATGATGTCGGACACGTGTGAGTCCTTAACGTGTTCCTGCAGCTGCAAACAATATCAGAAGAACGTCAGAGAAAAAAAAATGCATTTCACGGTCTGTGATGCTGAAAATAAACAAGCAACGGTGTGAAACAAAGACCTTTGCAGTATCAACACACAGAAACATTTTCTACCTCTAAGCCGTTCTGTATCTTCTCAGCCAGACTGTGGATGCTCCGACTGGAACCGCTGGAAGAGTCCAGTACGCTGGGGGGCGGGACTTCCTGCACTGCAACACGTTTGACGGACAGCTCAGACTCTCTCTGGCGGTAGGCGTTGTTGGCGGCGATACTTTCTCCCAGACTTGAGAAACAAGACTTGATTAATTCAGAGTGGAAAACTCCAATTCACATAATCCATTTCAGCAGCAGCAGACGTGAGGTTTGTACTGCAGCACTGCAGTACAGCACTGTGCATAATGAGAGCTGCATAACCAGGAAGTAAACCTGAAAGCTAGAAAATATTTGTGTTTCTGCCAGGTGAGAAATTCTCATTAGACTCAGGCACATTTGTTTTTTTTAGTTCTTCTTATAAATCTGTTTCCAGCAGGCGACTCACATCAGCGAGGGGAAGTCAGGGAGGGGCGTGGCTTCAAACAAGAGGGCGAGTCCAGTCTGCACACGCTCTCTGTGGTGGGACGTCAGGGCGAGAGAGAGCGGCGTCACGATCCTCTGGTCCTGAAACACCGGGACAGAGAAATGAACTAGATTAACATGGCAGCTTTAAAAACAGAGTTTACAAAGAGCTTTGACAATCAGACAAAAGCAGGAACAAATAAAACCTCAGCAGAACACAAATAAGAATTAAAACCAGAAGGCAGTATAGAAAATGTTAGAACACAAAAAAAGACAATATGAGTTATTATGAGTAAAAGTGATAAAAGAGGCAAAAACAGAAAAAGAAGAGGGAGAAAAAAGAAGTAATGCAATGAAACATATAAAATAATAAAATCAACAAAGAACAATAAGAAGAATAAAAGGACAATAAATAGATTAAAAATAACAAATAAAAGCAAAAAGGGACAGTAAGACAAAAAGAAAAAAGACATCACAAGGGAGAAATAAAAACAGATACACAGACTCAGAGCAGTAAAAGGAAGCATGAAGAGGTGTGTGTGTGTGTGTGTGTGTGTGTGTGTGTGTGTGTGTGTGTACCTGTAACATCCTGTAGAAGCTGGTCTCCATGTCTTTCACCTGTTGCCTCAGTTTGCTCATTAACTCCAGAGTCTTCAGCAGAGCTTCTGCAAACACCTGACTGAGACACAAAGATTCAGCTGATCTGGCTGAGCAGTGAACCTGTGGTGTCGTTTTACATTCTCCTTTATAAACATCAACTCAAGCTTCTGTTAAGTGAAATATGTCTGCAGGCGACTATCAGGAGACCAACAGCATTCTCCTCACCTGAGGTCGTTCTCAGAGCCGGCCGGGAGGCAGGTGAGGGGGCTGTTGCTATGACAACAGGAGAGGAGGGACTGAACCTGCGAGAGGCAGAGCTGAGCGCTCACCTGACGGGACACTACGGATCTGGTGGAGTCCTCAGCGCAGAGGAGTGGAAGAGTTAAAGCTTCAAACACAAACAGAGAAACGCACAGAGAGCAGAGCGGCACAGTCGGGTCAAAGGATATCGAGCAGCAGGCCGGTGACGTGTGTGATGCGGTGGCAGTGTTTCCTGAGGTGAGCGTCTCCCTGTGCAGGATCGAGGCCCTTCAGCAGCCCCAACAGGACTGGAAGCAACATTTCTACGAAGCTCAGCACACCGTCAGACACACTGTCTCCTCCCAGCGCCTCCTGGACCGAAAGCAGGAAGGACACATGGAAATAAAGAAGTGAGAAAATCAAATGTTAGTAGCTGCAGGGGGCCTCATGGTTTTTTTTTTTACTGTAAAGCACCTTGTTTGTTTTAACTCCTTCTTTACAAAGAGGTATTTTACAACTGGAAGTGCAGCTGAAGGCTAAGTCATCTTTGAAGTGTTGTTTTTTTCCCTCTGGACTTGAGCAAAGGCCGTATGTAGAAAGATGAGAAAATACTGGCAGAATCACCAATCCTGCAGCCGACTGAGTTTACTATACGTCACCACCATCTTTTGTCCACAAGGTGTTGCTAGAGACAATGAAAAACATCAAAGTTCCTGCTGAAGTGTTTGACTACACAGAGCTGTGTCTCCATACCAGCTGACTAAAACCTCCATTGGCCCACTTTTACCTGGAAATTAGAGCATATACAGGTTCTTTTTTTTCCAAATGCGGATACATTGAAAACTCTATTCACATTGTCGGTGGAGGAGACAAACTTTCTGTTTTTTCCCCTTGTGTGTTCTGTTCATCATCGTGAAGGTGCCAGAAAAACAAAGACAGGAGAAAGCAGCAGATCATCAACATGATCTTACACCTTTTATAAAAAGTCTTGATCAATAACCTTCGGAATTAGACATGTTGTTTTTCAGGAGCTGGGATACTCTGAACAATGTTCAGGCTGCTTGTCAGTGAGATGTTAAAAAACCAACAGCCTTAATTACACAAATAGGGACAAAATTAGTACGTTCAACCTGGTGCTGTGTTCACATCACCACTGAGCCGAGCTGCAGGTAATGAATACCCAAGACTACTGCAGGGTTGAGTGACCAAGGAGTGATATACATTCACATTGCACAGTAAAACCAGATGTGAGCTGTGTGAGGGTGTATCAGTGTCTGCCGTACCTCCAGCAGCTCATTCAACAGCTGCAGGGACTTGAGCGAGCAGGACTCGGCGCCCTCCACAGGCGAGCTCAGCCACTGCACCAGGGCGAGCCCAGGCTCGGTTTTGCGCCCGCCGTCCAGTCCTGCCGCCTGTCTGCGGCCTGCAGCTCTGAGTTTTGGCACAGCCGGTTTGAAAACCACCTCGCACAGCAGCAAACGCAGCCCTGAGACACTGCACATGGCCAGGAGAAGCTCCAACACCTGCAAACAACACACACACACACACACACACACACACACACACACACACACACACACACCATAATGACACTGTGATCAGGATTATTCACCACTAAAAAGACATTTTTGTTGCTAACACAATTTCAGTGCACTGCACCTGCACTACTGGTCATTTTCTGACTATTACCTATAATTAGGAGCCAGTTTTAGGCCATCAGGTGTGCAGGAGGATGTTCACTTCCTTCCCTTCAGTCTTTCCACTTATATGCTGTCACTGCTCTACTGTCTTAGATCTAATTAAATAAAAATAACTGTACTCAGTCTCTTTCACCACAGAAAGTTGTTGGTTACTGCAGCTGCAGAGCCGCTGTTCAATGCACCACATATCATTCTAACTATCGAACACAAATGACACATTTTAGTGATGGTTTCAGTGTTAGTGCAGTCAGACAGTTGTGTAAAGTTACACACAAAAATGTTTAACATGTCTGGTTTAGCTCATCTCACCTTTGCTGCAGAGTCTGGGTCTTTTGACTGCAGCAGTCCCAAAACTTGAGACACACATGCTGAGAAGTGCTGATACCTTGAAATGGGAAAAAAATATTTTAAAAATTTAATTCACAGTCAGGTCAACGGGGTCTTGATGAAAAACATTGAGCAGTCTCTGTTAGAAACCCATTTTTACGTGTGTGTGTGTGTGTGTGTGTGTGTGTGTGTGTGTGTGCTTACTTAGTGAGGTAATCTGCTATCTTGGGGTTCTTCAAAAGGTCGACTAAAAGGTCAACAGAGTATTTTCTCGTCAGTGTACCGTCACCATTCACGATGATGTTGAACACAAGCTGGAAGGTCTGATGGATGTTCTTTGCATCAAAGAGCTAATGGGAAAGAATGAAGATTATTTTCAGTGTTGATAAAAACTGAAGTGAAAAGGGGAACAGAAAGAGAAAACAAAATGTTGTTTGTGATGTTGAGATAAGAAAAAAAATTCTCACCAAGAAATCACACATTAAAAATAGATATTTTGTTATAATTAACTCTCAAGCCCAGAAAACGAGACATTTGAATACTGGTCTATTTAAAGGGTTGCAATATGCTAATGGCGGCACAGATACCTTAGTTTAGTGCATGTTTGAGCTAACTCTGAAGTGACAAAAGATTTTCAGTCAATCAATCTTTATTTATATGGTGCTTTTCATACAGATGAAGTATCTCAAAGTGCCTCACAGAAATAAACAAACAACAGCAGAAAGTTTTACCAGAGAATTCCAAAATACACAACTCAAAAGTAGCTATGGATATGGGTGCATATATGCATGTGCATGGATATGCAATAAAAGTCAAATGAAATGTGTGAAATTATTACTATTATTTGGGGGGCAAGTAATTTTGAGAAGTACAGATGAAACGGCAAAGTGGAAATTCTGTAAATAAGATCTGTTGTCAACTGGGAGATCAGATGCAGAAAAAAAAAATGAGCCTCCACATGCACACGGTGCATCAATGCGAACAGATCTCAGTAAAGTGTTTCCCACCTACCTTCTCCCCAACCTTCTCATTCAGTGTGAGGCTGGCCAGTATGGACAGAGTGAACACGACCACAGTCAGACTGTTGTGAGCCAGGAAGTTGATCAGAGTGCGATAGAACGGCTTTACGTTCTCCTACATGAATACAGAAACACGCGATTTACCCACAAGAACCAAGCTGAGGTATTTAAAACTCGAGGTGGCGAAATGTATTGATTCCAAGATGCATCGCGATGAAGACGTGGATGCTCATTGTACATATA